>CAEGAE010009930.1:0-36360 GCA_903067095.1 Girardinus metallicus
GCAGCAGAGTGTTTGTGGCTCCGAAGCGCGGCTCGGTGTGTAAACATGCAGTCAGCGAGGAGGTTCTGTGTGTTTTCAGTCTGTTTGGATAGAGCAGCAGAAGAAGCTTTTCCCAGAGCTGTCAGGGCCGGTTTGAGTCTGGCTTCACACGCTCCATCATCCTGTCTGGTTCAAAGCTCTGCTAGCTGCAGGTCTTTGTCAAAAGCCTGGTTGGAGATCTTTTATGTCCAAGATGTAGGATTTCTTAGCACGACTTTGATTATTTATTTATCCCACTTCTCTTGTGTGATAGTGCCAATATTTTACACGAAAGTGCTCAGCTCGCTCTGAAATTCATGTTGCTTTATTGTGGGCCTTTTGCTTTGAAATTTCTTGTTTCAAGTCTCTCAGTTCTCGGCTCTGCTTCTCCCGTTTGTCCTTGCAGCGCCGCAGCACCTCTTCCCCACCTTCCACACGCCGATCCCCATCGACATCCGCCACCACGAGGGCCGGTACCACTACGAGCCGCACGCGCTGCACGCCATGCACAGGTGAGCCGCCTCTCCTCCGCTCTGCGGCACCAGGCTTGTTTTCGCTCTCTCAACTCTGGACGCTGATTGGAGCTGAGCGTTTGCCAACTCCACTATCAAACGCCGACGACACACGCTGACTTCCAAAGTGAATAAGCAATGCCGGTTCTGGATTCCTCCGGTTTGTGATTCCAGCGCCGTTCAAACGCCGCGGCGCTCTGAGGAGTCTAGCTGCAGGGATCCAAATCTGACACACGGTTTAAGCCGGAGGAAGTTTTCCTGACAACAAACGAGTCGCTGCTCCTCCTCTGAACCGATGCCTGCAAAAGTATTTACACCCTCAGATTTATTCTGCTCCTGATTATTTTGGTCAAATCAGTAAAAATATACTTTAATAAACAACACTGCAAAATAAGCACGAATGGACCTGGGACTTTTGCTCAACTTTCTAGAGCAAATATCTGAGAGACAAAACTAATCCATAGGGAACTGATCAGTGAGAAATAGCAGCTTTTATAGAGTCAATAATTCCTGAATGATCATAAAATGCAGATTATTTCACTAATAAGACATTTAGTAATAATCTGCCAACGCAACTAGTAATTTATCAGCTATATTAAATAATTACTGACTCTAAACAAGCTGCTGTATCGTTGAAAAGTTCCCTATAAGTTAGTTATAGGATGTTGTGTTTCTGCAGTGCAGCTGGGCCAGAGGTCAGAGGTCAGAGCTGTGAAGTAAACTCTCATAGCTGCAGTGATGGACAGACTCAACGTGTCGTCTCTTTATGTTCATTAATCGCTCGTTTGGAGCTAATCTGCGCGGCGCAGGCCCTGGCAGCCGCAGGCTAACGCTATAATTAAACTCCCAGAGGTCAGAGGTCACGGCTCAGGCTGCATGTTGCGGGCAACACATCCAGCGATTCTCTCAGCAGCTCCCCTCGACTCTGGTTTTACGAGCTAACGTTAGCGGCACACTTTCAGCTCTTACTTTATCACAGGAGAAAAACTGGCGCCAAGACAAAAAAGTCAATAGACGGCAGCGAGTGGAGCTCTTACATTTAAATTCACAGATTTGATGGTGATGCATACTTCGCGCCTGGCGGCAGCAGGGCTATTCATCACGCCGGCTGAGGAAGAGGAGGGCGGGGGGCTGTCTGCGGACTTGGCCACCTTGATTAATGTGATTTGATCTTGACAGTGGACCCCTAATTCATCAAGACCTTGATCTGGCTGTCGCTCCCCCTGCCGGTGCCAAATTCACCTAATTACAGCAACATTGCGCAGCAAATTAAGTGCGGTGTCATTTGTCGCCGGGCGCGGCGCTTTATTATGGGCTGGCGGCGGCGTGTCAGAGGTCCGCTCCCTGATTGTCTAACATGACACTCCGGCGCCGTCCGCTTTGTCACTGTTTGCATGTTCTGTAATGAGAGGCTGCTGCTTTGTCAGGCCTGTCAGAACGCGCAGCCAGGGGGCGCCGCTTTGTTTCTGTGACAGGAAGAAGAAACCTGGAGGGAGCCGGCCTGATCGACCAATCAATCAATACCTGTCTCCAGATAGACTCCTAATCAGTATCAATAGATAAAACACCTGATAGAATATTCAGTACAGAGTTCTCATGTGACGTCACACTTCTGGAAACTGGCAGCCATCTTGGTAGGCAGTTGCTACGACAACAATAAGCCACAAGCTTAGAGTTAGCTCTCACCTGGTTTTTGTAAGAACGTCACAACTATTAATCAATTTCAGTTCTCTGTGTAATACTGCGATAAGCATCAGTAATATTTACTGCCAAGCCAGCAAAGTTAGCTTAGCTGATGTAGCTTTTATCTGCTAGCTAACACAGACAGCCATTTTGTTCATTTATCTTTCTCTCACACATTGGTCCATATTTTGCTTTTGTTGCTCTAGAGGTCAGGGTTCATCTACGCTTTGCGTAGATGGCGCCGATCACTTCCGGTTCAGGTTTCAGGGAACTTTGTATACTTTCACTGAACTCTAATCCAGAACCGCACAGCATTCTGGGGGATGTAGGCTGAGAAAAGGCTTTAGCCGCTAAACTAGGTTGGCGGGATTAACTAACTCGCTCACTTCTCTGGTTGCCTAGCAACAACCTGCTGGGTAACAAGCAGCAGCGGTTTCATGTTTCGCCTCATAAAAGTTTAAAGATAAAAAACAACGGAGTGAAGCGAAAACTGGACAGACATGATTCCAGTTTGGCAGCAAACATTCAGCAGCACGTACATGAGATTGATCGACAGCGCTGAGCTCCTCCTCCTGCCTCTGATTGGTTGTTTTTGATCGGGTTCGGTTTGAGTAAAACCTTTAGTCACACTGCAGCTTTAAGGTTTTAATTGTGACAGGATGAAGCGTCAGTCAGCAGTGAAAATGTTCTGGTTCACTGAAGCATCAGAGCGTGGTGTTTGTTTGTATCTGGGTCATTTCTCTGCAGTCTGCAGTCACAGATCTGCTTCAGACCTGGAAACCTGCGCTGGGAGTTCATTCAGCTGCATCCTGGATGCGTGATTTATCTAAATCAGAGCTCTGCCCGACCGGCACCAGAGACGGGACGAGACGGGAGTCACTGTCGCCCCGCAATTCATCTCCGGTGTCAACAAACACAGAAATCCTCAGAGTGAGCCGGCCGCTTCCAACCAGGGAAGGTTTATTTAAGATGTAGAGGGTAGTACAGAACCAGCAACAGAACCAGGAACAGAACCAGCCTCTGCTGAAGGAAATCCAAACTCCTCGTTAGCGGCTGCTGTCGGGTCGTTTGGGCCCGGTGGGACACGGCAGCGCCGCGCCTCATTCGGCCCATTTAAACCTCAATCATGAGGAGGAAAATGTGTCTTACCTGCATCACGTCAACCGTCCATTCACACAAAACAATCTGGGTTCCTGCAGGTCCACAGTTAAAGACTTGATCTCCACAGAAATATACAACTGGCGATGAACGTTCACTGACACGTGAAAAAAGCTAGTTAGCTAATAGCATAGTAGCTGTGAGTTAGCAGTAGCCTCAACTGTTCAGTCACACGTAATGTAGATAAACTGTAACGTAGATAAACTGTGATGTTTATCTACATTTGTCTGTCAGTAAAAACAGATTACGAAGTGACCTGCTGAGGATTCCCTGAACATTATTCCAGCTTTTGACTGAAAACGTTCCAGATTAACGTTGGTTGTCGTCCGTCTCACAGAAACTCAGACCAACTGGTTTTTACTGAATCCCATCATGGAGTAAACATGAAGTCTGCTGGCTGCAGGCCGTCACACGGCGAGCGCATCAGTGATTCCCGCCTGCGGTCGGAGGCACGGTTTGGTTTGTGGACCTCCACCTGCCGGGCGGAGGAAGCGTTATCCGCCAGGCGGCCGTCCTGCATGATTCAGGACGTTCATTTTTAATCTGCTGCTGATGAAAGACGGCAGACATTTGTTCAAGTCGAAGACGGTTTGTTCATGAAATCAGGCCGGTGGGTCTGAATCGGCCCACAAAAATATTTACCACTTCCTCTAATTATGATGACAAAATCTGTTTTATATTTTAATGAAACGAGCAGAGCAGGGAGATCTCTGCGGTTCTTTGCAGAGACGCACCGATCAGATATTAATATCTGCATTGGTGCCGATATTCAAACCACTGAACCGTTTGAAAGTTGATTTTTCTCTGTCTTTACTTTTGGTGGTATCCTATCCTGTTCCCAGCCCTGCAGCTCTGACCGGCAGCCCCGTCATCTCTGACATCTCCCTGATCCGCCTGTCGCCCGGCGCCATGGCGACCGGAGAGTCGCCGTTCAGCCCGCCTCACCCGTACGTCTCGCCCCACGTGGAGCACTACCTGCGCCAGGTGCACGGCAGCCCCACCCTGTCCATGATCTCAGCCGCCAGAGGCCTCAGCCCAGCAGACCGTGAGTCAGACCAGTACCAGAAAACGCAGGTTTACCAGTTCAGCTAATTGGTAATCAGCCAGAAAGCAAACGAGTTGGAGCAACGTTTGTTTTTCTGGGAGCTGATTGGCTGACGAATGTTAGCTTCTGTGCTAGCGCTGCAACGCTAACAGGTCGGCTGACGAATGTTAGCTTCTGTGCTAGCGCTGCAACGCTAACAGGTTGGCTGACGAATGTTAGCTTCTGTGCTAGCGCTGCAATGCTAACAGGTTGGCTGACGAATGTTAGCTTCTGTGCTAGCGCTAAAACAACTATTAGTGCTTTTAGACGACGTCTCCAACATTTTTACATTTTAATAATTTTACACTTTTCTGTTTAGCTTTCATTACTTTTTTAAAACTTATATTTTTAATGTGTTTTCAAAATTGTTCCAGGCTTTTTCCAGGCTGCTCCAGGTTATTAAAGACCCTTACAGTTTCAAGGCTGTTAACAGCTGTTGGAGCCTTTTTCTGTGCTCTTCCAGGTTGTTAAAAGCTTTTTCCAGGTGTTTCCAGGCTCTCCGCCTCGCCGTGTTGCTCAGTGAACCATCGGTGACGTTTCCCCTCCCCGTCTTGTTTCTCAGTGGCTCATGAACATCTGAAGGAGCGCGGCCTGTTTGGCCTTCCTCCTCCTCCTCCTCCTCCTCCCCCGGGGGCCGGCGTGGCGGAGTACTACCACCTGATGGCCAGCCACCGCAGCCCCTACAGCGAGCTGCTGCTGCCGGGGGCCGGGGCCCCGCTGGCCGACTACCTCTCTCCTGTAGACGGTGAGTTGACGGACGCCTCTGCGTTTCTCACCGCCGTGTTCTGTAAACACAAGGCGGCGGCGGCGCAGTCGCCTTAAAAGGCCGCAGACGTCGGCGCTGATGAAGTCCAGATCGGTTCCTCTGAGACAAAGAGCAGCTTCTAGATGAAACCAGCCAGCCGCACTCTGGAGATCAGACCGGGGCGCCGGCGTTCCCAGAGGCTCGACTGTAACGAGTTCACCGGCTGCTGAGATCAGTTCTACATCGGACAACTGGAAATCACCACTAAATAAATCTCAGGACTGTTGTAGAAACGGACAGGTTGGAAAAGATGAACATTTGCTAAAACTTTTTTTTTAAATCTCAGAAATTTTAAAGTTTCAAAAGTCAAAACTTTTCACCTTTTGAAGGTTTTTTATGAACTCGTTTTATTTTGTTCTTCATTCTCTTCTCTCTGTTACTTTGTAGTGAAATACATTTCTGTCTATAATGTTATTTTGTAATCTGTAGTGGTTAATAGGTTATAAAGCCAAACAGGAAAAAAGATTTTTCTAGCAAATTCATAACTTTTAATATTTGCGACTTTTCAAATTAAAAAATTTCCAAGTTTTTAAAACAAATTTTTTGACTTTTCAAACTTAGAAATTTCCACTTTTTCTAGAAAATGTTCTGAGATTTGCCTTTTTTTGTGTCTACAACAGTCCTGATATGCTGCCATACATCACAGAGGACCGCAAGTTTCAGATTGTCATGGTGTCTCTAAGTCCAACCTTTGACTAGGCCACTTCCCGATAGGTTGAGAATCTTCCAAGTCTTTCATATCAGTCGATAAAGAAGCATAATAGAAATAGGAATGTTTTTCTAGAGCTGTTTGTGTAGTCATGCTGTCACAATGATAGAAATAATAAATAGTTATTTTTACTGTTTTCACATTACCTCAAAATATCGTGATATTGCTCCACCCTAGTGGCTGAAAGTGGAAGTGACTCAGAGTTTCCAGAGCTTTCTGATACATCACAGGTTTTCCAGCAACATGTCAACTTTGTCGTCAACGTTCCTCTGAAGGTCAACATCAGGAAACATCTGGAGGTTCTTAGGAAGGGAACCTAAAATGTCTCCCTGAGGAACTCCAGATCAAATTCACTGAGAAGTTTTCAGGTTCAACATGATGCTTAGAGATTAAATTCATCAGAGCATTCAACCTCCTATGTTTCCTTTTTAAAGTCAGGCGGTAAGGAGTTCAGGTTTATCTAAGAAATGTGAAATATTTAATGGTTTCCCACCAAAATCTTTCAAATGCAGAAGTTTCTCCAGAGAGTTCAGGTGGTCAGTCGTCTTCCACCAAGAGACGAGGAACAGAACGAATGCCTGAACTTCCTGTTTCCACCAAAACAAAAACACATCCATGGACTCTGAGTCTCTCCATCCAGCCGCCGTCGCGACGCTGATAAACGACGACAGAGGAGCGGGGATCCGGCAGTGGGACATTAATACACTTCTCCCCAGAGGTGAGAGGATGAATGCGGCTGCCTGCTGCGATGGACAACACCTGATCTGTACCTGTACCAGCCCTCCGCGGCGTCAGCTGCCTAAATGAACCATTAGAGTCCCACGGCGACGCGCCGCCGTAATGAAGCTGAGAGTCCCTGGAGACGACGTCCTCGCCTGCCTTCGCTTCCATCATCACTTAAACTCCATGCGATGAAGACGCCCTCCTCCTCATCAACGCTGCCAAACAGGCGACATGTTGCAGGTTTCCATGGAAACCACCTCAGAGGATCCATCATCAGGACGACGTTTAACCAAAATACGTTTAATTCCAGTTAATGAACAATCACCGACTGGAAAGGAGGACGTTGTCCAGACTATCTGCATCATCATGTCCAGAAATCACCAGACTAGCACCTGTCTGACAACATGAAGCAGGCTGATGGAGGCCACGCCGTCTAAAAACACTCGACACCAGAGCAGGAAGAGCCTCAGGATGGTTCCAGAACCGCCTGTGAGGCTTTGGATCAGAATTCATCAAACCGTCCCAGTTCCTCCAAGCTTCGTTAAGTTGTGTTAGCAGTTAGCGCACCGCGCGGCAGCAGGATGATTATTTGTGTTGCGCAACACTTTTACTTCCACTGATGAGCTGTTGACAAATGCTAAGTGCTATTAGCATAGCACGTCCATTTTTCACGTTCAGTCCGGCGCGATGGATGAAAGGTCATGACCTCTTCTGACCGCTTCATATTATGAAATAGAATATAATTTCAGAGTTTAGAGAGGCCTGATGGATTCACTCAAAGCTTTTCATTTATGAACGAAAATCTTCCAACGTGGCTGAAGTAAAGACAGGGGATTCAAATTTGACTTTCTTTACTTCCTCAGTGAAACGATGTTTTATCTCCACAATAAGCAGCAAGCAGATAAAGTTCAGGATGTCTTAAAGCTCCAAAGTCAGCAGAAAGTCGCTGTTTTTGGACGCGTTCCTCCAAACTCACTGATAAACTCCACTGCGCCTCCTCAGTGTTTCCGTTTAAAGTCCTTGTCTGAATTAACATTTTAGAGCTGAAATCGATCAGTTTGCTCTGAATACATCTCCATGCAGAACCAAATCAATTCCCAGTAAATTGCCCTCATTTAACATGGTGAAGTCCAACCCGGGCTGGTTGATGTTTATCTGAAGTGATTAGGGGGATTATTGTGGACAGATTGATTAGTTATGCCTGGATCTTAATGGGGTCAGCACACATTTCTTCATTTGACTAAAGTTGAATTTCTCTTGATTTTCTCCGTCATAGATTTATTTATAAATAGTATTTTTTCAAACTGGCCTCTTTTCAAAGCAAACATCTGATTCAACTTCAGCTGTTCAGGAGCTTAAATGGTTCCTTTATCTATATTTCATCACCACATAAAGTTTGCTAACAAATCAGCTTATCATCAGCATCAAGCTTCTCTAGCCGCTTAGCTCAGGTTATATTAGCTTAGTTTAAGCTAGCTGAACTACTGAGCTTAGCTAAGTTTAGCAAAACTGTTTTTATTAGTTTTGCTTAAACTGGGCTGGTTTAAATAAGATTGAAAGTCAAATTATGTCTAATAACCTTTAACTGTTCAGGTACTCTATGTCAATATGCTAAGCTAACCTAGCTATAGCATGTTAGCAAAATCATGAACATATTTACGTTTAAAACACGTACAGGCGACCAAGTTTTCACTTTTCATATTCTAATGGAATAATGTCAAAACATTTTAATGGCGTTAAAATGTCTTCTAGCTAACTGTTCCACACAACGTCTTAAAAAGTTATGCGAAAGAAAATATTTACTCATGAAATAATACAATCAGAAAGTCTGCAGCTGAGAGGAAAGCTTAGCTGCTTCAGGTTTGAGGTGAAATAAAGTCTGACTGCAGCAGACGATACGACTCAAAGGCAGTACCAGACTGATCTCAGGGACTTTGATTAAAAATTTACCTGAAGAAATCACAAAGTGCAACAAAAGGAAAAAAATCTGGTAGCATGAATGATGTCAAAGGTTACCAGGTTTCATCAAACGGCTGAATCTGTTAGCCATTCGTCGGCCACGTCCTCGCGCTCCAACCACCTACCTCTGTGTCCACAGTGTCCCGGTTCTCCAGCCCCAGGCTGACGCCCAGGCTCAGCAGGAAGAGGGCGCTGTCCATCTCGCCACTGTCCGATGCCAGCATCGACCTCCAGACCATGATCAGAACTTCGCCCAACTCCTTGGTGGCGTACATCAACAACTCCCGGTCCAGTTCAGCCGCCAGCAGCTCCTACGGACACCTGTCGGTCGGGGGCCTCAGGTACCAGGTCACCTGAAAAGACAAGAGACAGAAATCTGTTTCAGAATTCATGTCTTTAAGTTTAGCTTCAGATTTTGATTCCTCACGTTATTCTTCTGATCAAATCAAGCTCTTCCTCATCCCTGATGTTTCCATGTTTATCGTCATCCTTCCTCTGGTTTATCCCCTGATATTTACCTGTCTTCTTTAATATTTCTCAAGCCTTTCATATTTCCGTCAGCTTACTGAATGGATGTTTCTGTACTGCTGTTGACTCAAATTCCTCTTAAAGCCGATGAATGTTACGCTTTTCCTTCGTATGCCACAGCCCGTCGTTTCCCTTCCCTCACCCCATCAACTCCATGGCCTACCAGCAGCTCCTGTCCCAGCAGCGCGGCCTCAGCGCCTTCGGTCACAACCCGCCCCTCGTCCACCCTCCACCCACTTTCTCCAGTCGCCAGCCGGGCCTCGGCCTCTCCTCCCTGCCCACCTCCACCCACGCCGACGTGTCATCCAAGGTAAGAGCCCGTTTTACATGAAATGTAGAAAATGACCTGTGTTTGGATTTGGAGGAATGTTGGTGTAATTTAGGATAAACCTCTCTGATTACCGCCCGTCCTCCCAGCGACGTCATGCTGCAAACTCCTAAAACAACCGTTTATCCAAGCCTTGAATCTAGCAGCTCCGGTTACCAAATGTTTGTTCTCACTGCTGATTCTGTTTGTCATTGTCTCTTTTGATGCGCGTCCCACACTCTGTCTCTGTGTTATGATTTGTGGCTAAAGAAATAAAAAAATCACCCACCCACCCACCTCGGAGGCAAACTCTCAGTGGGGGAGACCCAGGACTCCTCTGCTCCCACGCGGTTGGTTTTCATATTCCAACCTCTGACTCAGTCTCAGTACGATGTGAGGGGAGGAAGGACTGAAGGTGAAATCAGGTTTTCAGAGAGGCAGTGTCAGAATATGTCAGCTTCTCTGCTTCCATTCTCCGCCCCAGTCGTCTAAAACTACGGAGTAAAACTTTACTTTGCATTACAGTTCATGAGTTTAAGAGTCAAGTGGTCAAAAAGACATGGAACACATCTGGGCCAGTTGACTATGATAAAGTGACCCAACCAGAATGTGACCTCCTGCTGGTGGAGGTCAACAATGCAGCCGTTATGTCCATCAGTCCTGCCTGGGCAGAGGAAAGTTTCCCTGGCAGGTACAAACCGAAGCTCAGAGTTTCTTCAGTAAATCAACCAGAACCTTTTGATCAGGAGTTTAAGGGTCACTCTGTGATCACTGGTCACTTTCAGGAGCAGATTAAAGAGGATTATACAGCAGTTTAGCTTATAAACAGATGAGCTTATGGATTATAGCAGATTTATCAGCCGTGTATGGTTTGACTGGGAGAACATCGTGGGAAAGAATCATTTCTCCTTTCTAAACATTTTACAGAGTAAAAGCATCGTAATGTGAACTGAGTCATTGTTGACTTGACTTTATGTTGCTCTTTGTCAAACAGAAAAACTACATCATCCCAGGTGATAGTTCCTGTTAGCTGAGAACATTTCTTACACGGCTCCATGCAGCTACAGACCACTGAACGCTCCAAACACAAAAGCAATGACCAGAAATTCAGAGCCCAACGTCCCTGAGACTGGTTGGACTGGGAACCCAGAGGCACCTGCCTTTGGCCCCATCAGATCCTCTCCACTTGCAGAGCATTCCTGGCTTTTGGGAACACCTTCTGGGTGGAACAAGCCGGGCATCGGATGCAAACGATCTGATTGGCAGCAGATTGGATTCGTTCACTGGCCCAAGGACTAATGTCACTGGATGAGTGAAGGCGGTACTAGCAAACTCCTCCAATAGCAACACCACAACCATTTTCAACCCGTGATGCGACGTTAGTAGATGTTGAACTGAAAATCAATAATCTGGTGTGGTCTTCTGCCAGTAGTTCACCCTGCCATGTTCACTTAAGTCGGTTGATACAAGTCAATGACCAGTCCTTCACTCTGTCTGCTGTATCCTTCATTCTGTTCTCAGATCCACGGAGGAGACTCTGCTGTCAGCAGCTCGGTGGATCCCATCAACAAACGGTCCAAAGTGAAGGCGGAGTTGGACGGCCTGAAGCCGGGATCTCCTCTGTCACCGGTACGATGGGGCAACGGCGCTGTGCGTCCTCTTGAGTCGGTGTCACATGATGCAAAACAGTTTGATGTGATTATTGTTTCCCGCTGTGCGACACCAAGTGATAGAAATTGTTCTGCGTGTGGAAATGTCCGGCGGACATCCGCTTTGAGTCTGAAGCATGTCGGGGCCTCAGCGGTGTCCACAGGACGGGTTTTACCAGAAACTACGTGATGAGACGAGGACTTTCTGACTGTGGAGCATTTATTCTGATAAAGAGTGACTTGATAAGCGGCGGGTTGCCTTTAGACGGCCTGTGATCCCCAGAACTGTGTCATCCGGGCCCCCGGAAGCCGCAGCCTCTGGTGACCTCCATGTACAACCGGTCTCAGATAAAGAAAAACTCCACATGATAACAGCTTTGCATCCATTTGTTTGGTCACCCCCCCGCCGCCTGAACACAGTAAACTGTGCCACAGCACTTCATTTTCATGAAATATTGGCTCGGCTTTATTGTCATCTGAGGAGCCTTTTTCTTCTTCTTTTGACAAATTTGCGGCTGCTCTCCGGTCGCGAGGCAGCTTTGGTTGTGATGCATGGGGACGGCGCCGAGCGCAGTCGTCTTGGGGCCACCAGAATTGATGAAGAGAGAGTGTGTGTGTGTGTGTGTGTGTGCGCGCGGGGGGGCAGAAAGAAGCATGCTGCCGTCAGCACATTGTGTTTTGGTGTGTAGCTGCGGCTCTTTGTGTCGGTGGAGCCGTACGGGAACCCGAAGGGGACAAACCGTCAGAATTCAGAAACCAAGAATTTAGAAACAAAAGAACTTTTTCAGTGTGAAATTTAAGAATAATTTAATAAATAACGTTTGAGGCTCATTTTAGAGAGAAAACGTCTCTAGAATCTTTATTTTAACTCGAAACAAATATTTTTTTAAGTGAAAGTTGTTTTTATTCAGCATTTTAATATAGTTTGGAGATTATTGTACATCAAAAATATGATGCGCAGAAAAAGTCACTTTTTTAATAATAATAAAAAAGAAAATAAAAGTGTTACTTTTTAATTTTTTTAAATCATGAGAAATGTCACTATAATAAACTCAATTTATTAAAACATTTTACTTTTGTATTTTAAAAAATTGAAAAACTTCCAAAATGAACATTTTTATGAACAAATAGTTTCATTTTTAAGGTTAATTCAGAATTTATTAGAATAAATTGTGCTTAAAAAATAAAAACAGCCCCAGTCAAATTTTTTTTACATATTTGAAAACAGGAAATCTGGTCTAAACACCTGAGATTCCTCTGCATAATTAAAACGTCTTCATCTCTTTCTGTTGAAGTGTTTGCAGGAAAGTGTCCTGCAGCCTGTTTTCATCTTGCTGACTTGCAGAAACTCTGTAATGTTGCTAAATTATAAAGAGTCCTAAACAAACGTCTCGTGTGTTAGTTTGTGGTGAACGAAATCCAAACACGCCGGATTCCCGCCTTTAACTTTCCTGCAGCATCATGGAGACGTTTCCAGATGAATCTGTAATTAACCGACTGGATGTTAAATGAAACGCGAGGAAACGTCGGGGTTTCTGTGGAAGAGAAATCTCTAACACATGTTTAAAACCTGGACTCTCTGCAGAACCGCTACAGCAGCGCTCAGGAGCCGAAGGAGGACGCGGAGCGAGACGAGTGCAAGCAGGAGGCCGAGGCCGTTTACGAGACCAACTGTCACTGGGACGGCTGCAGCCGGGAGTACGACACGCAGGAGCAGCTGGTGCACGTACGTCCGACGCAAACCGCTCATGTTTCAGCAGATCGCTCAGCGCTTCAGGACACGCCCTGCTGGGTCCAGATTCCCATGGCAGCCAGCCGCTCGGGGAAAAGGCTCTGCAGCATTCCTGGCCTCCGGTCAGGCAGACAGAGATGGATTACGGCTCCAGTCATTCACTGACCAGACCAGAATCCACAGGCGACACTTTCTTTACGAAGCTCTTCAGCTTCACCGTTTCAGCTCAAACAAACACTTTATTCTGTCATCTCACTGCTTCCCCACATCTATAAACATCAGTTACTGATTAAAGGTCTGTGTAGAGCCTGAGAGCGTTCCTCTGACTTCACCTCCTAAGCTGCTCGATCTGGACTCAGATTAGACGCTTCCCGTCTGATCATTTCAGATCCACTCCAAACTTCACAGCGATACGATTTTTAAAAATTAGAGTTCCAAGATTTAAATTCTGACATTAAAAATCAGAATTACAAGATTATCATCAGCATTCTGACTTTCTCGTTTCCTGTTTGTTTTAGTTTTGTCTCTTGGCTTCAGGTTCTCTCAGTACCTGCAGGTGGTTTTGGCTCCGCCTCCTGCTCTGATTGGTCCAAAGTGAAGCAGCAGCCGGTTGTTTTCTGGACCAGAGCAGAAAGGAAGCAGGAAGTAGTTTCAGATTCAGTTTGACCTGGATTCAAACGCAGCATCTATCTTATTGCTGCTGATTCCTTCAGCGCTGACTGAAGTGAGAAATAAAAACCTGATGTTTTCCTCCACGCTGTCAGATCGGGTCTGTGCTTTCCAAAGATTTGAGCGTCAGGACTCATTAGCAGCATGTGCCGCAGCGCTCCGGAGGGATTTGCTCTGATAAGATTGATCTCTCCAGAATCATCCAGGCTGACGGTCCAGAGCGGACCCCCTCTGCAGAACGCCCTCATCTCTCCCGCTCTGTGTCCCCCCAGCACATCAATAACGACCACATCCACGGAGAGAAGAAGGAGTTCGTGTGCCGCTGGGACGACTGTTCGCGGGAGCAGAAGCCCTTCAAAGCGCAGTACATGCTGGTGGTTCACATGCGCCGGCACACGGGGGAGAAACCACACAAATGCACGGTGGGTAACGGATCGCTCCCGGACGGGCCCCCAACGAGCCCCAGGGGGGCAGCACCGCTCTAAACAACGCCAAGCGTTCACATGGGGCCGATGCTGCAGCTGAAGCAGACGGAGGCTCAGGATGGACTCCATCCATGACTCTGCCCCCTTAGATTGTTACGAATGTTTGTCCTTAATGGAGGCTTTCTGTTTCCTCTGAAAACAGAAGCTCTGGATTATTCTCTCCCTGGTGAAACCGCACCAGGCTGCACGTTGTAACTTTAAAACATGTTTTAAAACTGTCAGCATGTTGAGACAGATGGATCTCCTCCTCCTCCTCCCTGAGCTACTGCTGCTGTCTGACAAAAACTGCACCAAAAACAACCAATCAGAGCCAGGGGGCGGGGCTTATCGCTGCCAATCATCCTCATGTACTCGCTGCCAAATGTTTTCATGGTGGAGAAACAACTTACTGTAACAAGAAAACTGTTTATCCATCAGTGGCCATGCTAACTAGCCTTAGCATTCATGACAGACTGCTAGCTACAGCGTACCAGAGAGCAAAGAGGTGATTGGCAGCATCAAGCCCCGCCTCCTGGCTCTGATTGGTTGTTTCTAGCTAGCACTGGGAGAAAGCAGAGGAAATTGATTAGCTACGGAAAAAACTATTTTTTAAATAAAACTGATTTTATGTTTCAGAAGCAGAACAAGTATGAACAGTTTCTAATACGGCCGTTTTTATAGGAACATCAAAAGTTTTTCATCAGACGGACGATAACAATTATCTGTATCACTGTTTATGTTAATAGTTCACACTCCAAATGTAATAAAATAATAAAAATAATAAAATTAATACATCCAATGGAAAAAACCTTACAGCCAATCAGCACCAAGAAACATTAATAGGCTACATGTGCTGAAAATTTAGAGTAACAACTGAAGAAACATTTATGTTCACAGAAATGCTTCAGTGGTAAAATGTTAATTTAAGGTTCAGATTGTTTCTGAAGATGCCTCATCAGTCCAGGGGTTTTAATGGTAAACAGAGCAGATTTACTCAAACGGTGACCAGGAGCCGAGCTGGTGTTTGTTTCTGCGTCTGATCCAGTTTTAAAAGAAGAGAAACAGAAACATCTGAGCCGAGACGTATCTGGGCTCCAGAATGATTGTTTAGGATCCTAACGAGGTAAATAAAGGCTGAATCTCCCTCAGATGTTCTGGAAAACAGAATATTTAACAGTTCTGCTGGAAAATAATCTAAATAATTTAAAAGGTATTGTCTGATGAACAGGGAGCCTGTTGGTGAACAAATTGGTGAGCAGTTTGATCTGCCATGTTTCTGGTTATCTGGGCTCCTCGTTGTTTTCAGAGGAAGGAAGGATTTTCCCTCATGAATTTTCTCCTCTGCAGTTCGAGGGCTGCTCCAAGGCCTACTCCCGCCTGGAGAACCTGAAGACCCACCTGCGCTCTCACACCGGGGAGAAACCCTACGTCTGCGAGCACGAAGGCTGCAACAAGGCCTTCTCCAACGCCTCGGACCGGGCCAAGCACCAGAACCGGACGCACTCCAACGAGGTACAGAACGCTTCACACAGAATCCATTACGGATCCGCTCACTCTGCTGGATGTGCGAACTGATTATTACTGAAAAACTGACAGGAATTCATTTGTTCGGATCAGAACCGAGTGCTGGGAAAATACAGGAGATCCAGAAACTGAACGGTTTCCTCCAGTCATCGACTCTGAGATCCGATTATTGACCCGATTTAGTGTGAAATGCTGATAAGATCATTATAGCATTACAACATGTTGACACTGAGGGTGATAGCCATAATGTAGCCTTAAGAGCTACGTTATGTAACCAGTAAATGACTGTTTCATTTTTGTTATAAAACAGATAATCTGTTAAAAGATCGATTTCCTCTGACTTCTCTCTGAGCTGCTATTGCTATCTGAAGAAAAAACTGCTGCTCCAATCAGAGCGAAGAGGAGGGGCTTAGCGCTGTCAATCAACCTTGTGAATACACTGCAAAATGCGCTAATGGCAGAGAAGCAACTTACAGTTACAGGAAAACCATTTATCCACCGATAATTGTTGTGAATTGTTGCTGTAAAAATAAAGTAAATATAATTTGTTCCCATAGAAACCGTACGTGTGTAAAATCCCGGGCTGCACCAAGCGCTACACGGACCCCAGCTCTCTCAGGAAGCACGTGAAGACGGTTCACGGCCCGGAGGCCCACGTCACCAAGAGGCAGCGCAGCGACCTGCCGCCCCGACCGCCCAGGGAGAACGGCGAGAACGAGAGAGCCGGCAGGCTCCACAGGGAGGACAAGCTGTTGGAGAACAGCTCCCCCAGAGTCACGGAGGAATACCTGCACGTGAAATCCATCAAAACAGAAAACCCTGTGGTGAGAACGACACACAGTCTGATGAAACTTTGTCTCAATGGCAGCGCTGCGCACAGTGAACCATGCAGTTAACTAAACCAAATGCTTGATGCTCTCCATGTCTTTCTGCTTTTACTCTCCCCTAACGGACAGACTTTACTAAGGTGAGCTAACCTTAGATTACCGTCACCACTCACCATTTCACCCCATAACTCAAGGACATTTTACCTACAACTCATGACCAGGAGCTCACAGGTTTCTGAGGCTGGATGGAAAACCCAGAGGCTCTTTCCTCCAGCGACATTCTTAACTTAACCAATAGTTGTTTTCTAACCGCAAATAAACCCAAGAAGAAGAACTGTTTAATATGATACAGGAACAGGAGATCTAATTGATTCACAGGCTTTTCCAAATTGATGTTTAATTGGAAAAAAAACAGGCCCCAACCGCCTGTCCACCCTCTGCTCCATCCTACCATGGCTCATCACAAGACAGGAACGGTTCACCTGTTCTCAGACTTAGAAGATCCTCATTTATTCACACATTCATGAAAAACCTCCCGGCTGCATTCAACTCCATTAATCAACTTTATGTGATTGTTCATGCTCCTGAATGATGCGACCGCAGTCAAAGCCCCCAAAGCGAGCCGCACGGCAGCGCTCTGTTGGACGCCGATGGACGACGATCTGATCACATGTAGAGGCTGCAGATACATTTCCAGGTTTCCAGGCCTGAACAACTAGAAATGCAGGTTCCACTTTAGCAGAGTCTTTTCCCATCCATCTCCATTTTGGGGTGGTAAATAGGCAGGTTTGATAGCAGAACGAGGAATAATATGTAGAAACCAAATGAAAGAACAAATAGATGAAAGAATAAAAGCTTCTTTTGATTGAGGCCTTTAATCTGAACTGATCAGAGTTTCTGTTTCACTCAGAAATTCTATTTAAATTAAGCTTTTTTCCTTTTTTAATGAGCTTTTCATAGGACAGCAGGGGGCATCTTCACTGATTTACACAACACTGCACTAACTTTATGTATTTTTGATATAATATTTATTATTTTTGCTTTATTGGTGTTGCTTCTTCCTCAGAGCCTGTCGGCTATGCATCAGGAACCATGTGACCCCTGGGTCAGCTTCCTGTTTTGGTGAAACCAATGAAGGAGTTTTCAGATGAAAACCCAGAGATGTGCAGAGGAGCAGGCAGTGAAACCTGCACAGTCTCCTCCAGCTGCATGGTGGACTGTTTGGTGGAACCATCTCATGATGATGCTGCTCCACTCAGCCTTTCATCCTGCACATTTTAAATTCACAGACAGACTCAGAGAGCCTGTAATCTGTGGAGCCCCACCTCCCCTCCCCCAGGAAACACTCATTATTTACAATTAAGGCGGGGGAGGATAAAAGGCCGCTCAACATGCCGGTTTCCCCACTTTTGTTTTGCAGAAGGAAAACAGTTTTTAGGACGAGATGTTTCTGTTTATCCCAGCCTCTCTAATGCATAGCTCCCGTCTCTCCTGGTAGATGTATCAGTCCAGTCCTGGCGGTCAGTCATCATGTAGCAGCGAGCCGTCACCACTTGGCACCAACAATGACAGTGGAGTAGAAACGGCGGCGCACAGCGGGGGGAGCCTGGGGGACCTCAGCGCGCTGGACGACCTGCCGTTCCTGGACTCTGTGGATTTCTCCGACGGGGTCGCAGCGGTCGGCCTCCATCTCAGAAAGCAGCTGAGCAGCAGCCAGTGCCTGGAGAACCTCAAGAAGGAGAAGCTGAAGGCGGTACGGGACTCATGTCGGTGGGCCAACAACCCAACACCCCCTGCTCATCAAGGGACCACGCTGCCGCCTATACCGACAAGCGGTGAGTCTGGATCATGCAAGGACTTACTTTCTTCATGTACTTTATAGACATCAAGTAACCAATCAGAAGACACATAGAAGACAAAATAATCAAAGTTCAAAGAACTTTCTGACTCCAAGCCTCATTCTAGATTTGCTGAGATGTGCATCATGGGTAATGTTTCTGTTTGTTCTCAGGGTCCCTCCTGGAAAATTCAAGTCTGTGTGGAGATCCAGCCTCCTTCCCTGGCTCTGGCAAAACGACTCTGCTGGGAAACCTTTCTGAGCGCCGAGACAGCACTTCCAGCACCTTCAGCTCGGTCTACACTCTCAGCCGCCGCTCCTCAGGCATCTCCCCTGGTTTCTCCAGTCGACGCTCGAGCCAAACCTCCCAGTTTGCTGCCAACCGCCTGACGAACATCAGCTCAGCTGACTCCTACGACCCCATCTCTGCTGATATTTCTCGGCGCTCCAGTCAGGCCAGTCAGTTTGGGGGGAATAATAGCGGGCCTGGCCTTGCTGGCCCTCTCACCCTGACCCCAGCCCAGCACTACCGACTGAAGGCAAAGTATGCTGTTGCAACTGGCGGTGCACCTCCTACACCTCTTCCATACCTGGATCAATCATGTCTGAAGGACTTCAATGAGTACTCGTCCAAAAACAGCCTCCGATCCTTGCGGTTCAGCCAGGAACGGAGCTTGATGCCCCATGAAGTTCCTTCCAACATTCCCCGTCGAGCCAGTGACCCTGTGAGGCCTTTAGATCCTCTCAGCCAACCTCCTCTACATCGGTTCAACAGCATGGTCTCACTCAACCGACGGGTCTCCCTGCAGCCTCATCCCCCTCCTGCAAAAGATCACAGACGCTTATCCCAGCAAGTGTATACACAACCGAACGCCAGTCCCCATGGTTTCCCTCACAGACTACGACCAGTGAGCATTTCAGAGGATATCACCATGCAGGCAAGAAGGTGCAATGGGAATCCCTCTGGTCAAGGAGATTTCCACGGAGCTGCCGGCGGCCAGCAGCAGCTGTACCAGGGGCAGATGGATGGGGCGAACAAGAGTCCACTCATGAGTCCGTCCTCACCACACAGCGGTGCTGCTAGTGGACAGTGGAACATGGACACCACCCAGCAGTATTCCAGGCTAGATCCACATGGGAATCTGATTGTTGTCCAACAGAACCAGAACTCTGGATCTTTCAGTGGGACCTTCCACCAGCAGATAGTCCAAAACTTCAACAACAGATGCATGCAACCTGGACAGCACCTCTCCCAGCAGTCCTCAAACCTCAATGAAGCTTCTAGCCCTCAATACAGGTTCAGTCAAAGTTTCTATGACAGGAATGGCAACGCTCCGTATCCGCCCTGTGGGAACATCCTGCACTGTAAGGAGGAGCCAGCTGACATGGACTTTGGTCAACTCCAGCCTGAGCAAATAAAAACTGAGAGTTGTGATTCATCCACCATGACTTTAGACCAGCAGAACTGTAACATGACTGGTTTCCAGACTGGGAATCAGAACCATCCCCAGCTGAGACCACCGACAGAACCTAACTCTCCAAAAGTCTCAATGCCGAAGGCGTTGCAGCCACCAGACGATTCCCAGCTCTCCTCTAGCAGAGTTTCTGAACTTCCTTACATCTCTGAGGACAACACTCTGTTCTACACGGGCCAGATCCGAGTCCTGGAGCCCAACGGGAACCTGGACTGTCATGTTTCCCTGCTGGTGAGCTCTCCTTCAGCTGCTCCAACCGACAACCAGGGGAGCAGGACTGTACCTGAACACCCTCAGATAGACTTTGATAGCGTGCTGGACGATGGGGATCACTCCAGCCTCATGTCAGGAACCCTGAGTCCAGGACTTCTCCAGAGTTTCTCCCAGAGTTCGTCTCGCCTCACGACGCCCCGGAGTTCTGTGACGCTGCCCTCGGTGCCAACAGGAACCGGAAACATGGCCGTCGGGGACATGAGCTCACTGTTGAGCGCCCTGGCGGAAGAGAACAAGTTCCTCAACCTGATTAGCTAACGGTCTGGACATCAAACTGTGGACTAAAAACTGTGCTTTGAAATCATCCGTCTCCCTTGTGTCCTTGTTCATCCAGCTGTAAATTATTTTCTACTTTTCACCAAAAGCCATACTTCTGTTCTTGCCTTAGGATGTGAATATGATGTAAAAATTTGCCGGGGAACAGTGGTGACTTTACTGAAGTGCCTGCTGGTGGAAATATGAGCCTGGACTGCAAGACGACGGGTTCAGAGGTCAGCGACGATGTTCCTGAATCCTTTTATGACAGATTTACTGTGACCAACCTGCGACTGGAAGCAGGAACAGCAGAGGACTTCACCAGAACCTAAATCTGTCGTTAGACTGCAGCTCTTCCAGTTGTACATGACTCCTGTTTTCTGTGTAAATACAATTTGTACATTTTTAATAAACAAGAATTATGGATTTTTTTAAACTGTCTTTCTGGTTCTTTCCTTCACATCCACAAGTTCAGAGCAATGGAGGAACTCCGGTCCTTTCAGAATAAAATGCCGGTGCTCGACATCAGGCTTCAGAATCTGGCAGAAGGATCTTGGAACATGTTCCAGATTGCTGAGCATTAACAGCTGCTTCTTCCAGGTGGTTGAGGACTTCTTGATTTGACTAGGACTCTCCTCTTCATCTCTGAGTCTGTCCTGCTCATGGTGTTTCTGACCCGTTTAGATGTTCTGGTCTGAAGCCAGCAGGCTTGAATCTCGGCTCTGATAACGATACATGTGCTCCGTTCCGGCTCTGACTAAATATTCTCCACCAGTTCATCCCCTGATTGTTTCCTGGGGAGAAGAAAGTGTTGCTGGCTTCAATAATTCAGGAAGAAAACTTTTGTCTTTGAAGCCCCGCTCCTGCAGCGTGTGCAGACAACGCACTTTCCTCTCTCCTTTCTTGTCCAACATCAGTCTGCGACCTCTTTGAAATAACTTCCCCTGACCTCGCCTTCCCTCGGCCGGCAGAATGTGAACGCTGCCTCCTCCGCTGATGAAAAAGGAGGCTAACCGGAGAGGAAAAGGCTCGACGTGTGCAGAGCTGCACTCCGCCTCACCGCTGTCCGATATTAGCTCTGACAGAGCGGCCCAGAGGACTCTGCTGCTGAAACCACATAAAACAAACCAGCTGAGAGGAGTGAGCCGGCGCCGAGCGCTCACAGGAACAAATGATTTCACTGTGTCAGTTAATTCAGCCGAGGATACGTTTGATCTGCAGGCTGTGATTGCTCCTGCCACTGGATTTCCTTATTCTCTCAGAGAAGTGGAGGAGGGGGCATCGCCTCAGGCTGCAGCAGCCAAGAAGAGCAGGAAGCTAGCAGGGATCATCAGCAGCAGCACTGCGCTTTATGGAGGGGATGACTGGCTGAGGAAGATGTAAGACAGGTTTCCATTACCGCAGGAATCAAGTGGCTTTGACCTCCAGCTGACCTGCAGGGACCTGCCAGCAGGGGGCGACACCTCTCCAGGGTTTCTGCTCCTCATCTTTACAGCCTATTCAGCTCAACCTGAACAGGTGAAATGTATTCATGTTGGATAAAACAAACTATAAACCAGGTTTAATGTCCAAGTTCTGGATGTTTGGGAATGAGCAGATCTGACCTTCTGTACCTGAAAGCATAAAGTGGATCTGAAGCAGCGGATCCACATTTCTACTGCAAACAACTAGAACAGTCAAACTGTCATCGGTTCTCTGGATCCATTAAACTGAACTTCCCCAGAGAAATGAAAGAATCAGTTTCTGATAGTAAACAGATCATTATTCACCTACAGTAATCATTAGTATTCAGCGTTATGCTGATGACATGCGGCTCTGCGTTCCAGTCGGCCAACGATCCGTCGATGAACGACCAGAATCAGGACAAACCTCAGAGATCACTGCCCAACTCTAAACACTGAACCAAAGAATCAGATCAGATCAGAAAACTTCTGGAGAACCAGAACGATTCTCTCTTTAGTTCAAACCTTCACAAATTACATAATATATTACGCTAATTATAATAAAAATACAATTGGAAACATGCAAAACTGTGTGATGCTGTGAGAGCTCAAAAAACTCCAAACCAGGAAGAAGATCACTTCCTGTCTTCTTCTTCATGGTTTCTGCCAGCGGTAACATCCGGCTGTTCATCACATGTGAAGAAATTGTTTCCATTTCAGTTCTGCAAAGCACATTTATTATGATTTAAAAACACAACACCTCATCCCAGCATAAAACTATTTATCAAAACACTTGAGTTTTATAAAAGTTCATGTGTTTTCATTTAGAAAATGTAATTTTGTCATTTAAATTTGTTCTGTGGTTCATGGAAACGGCTCCTGACATTCCTGTTCCTCACTTCACTGGTTTCAGAGTGTGCAGTGGCTCCCAGTCCATGTTAGAACTGGTTTCGAGGTTCTTTACTGGTATTTAACCTTCTAACGCTCTGAGTCAGAGAAGCAGTGAGGACTGGACCTAATTAGGAGCAAAGCTTAGGCAGCAGCAGAGCTGGAGGAGTCTCTCCTCCTCCTCCATCCTCCCGCTCCTTATTGCCTTATTATCACACATGTGACGGTCTAACAAGGCTGAGAGCCGGTGTCAGCGCCGATGATGGATAACGCCGGCCGCTCGCTGATGTCTCATTCGTTTCTATTAGACTGGTATGTAAATTCCCCCACCGCAGCACCGACGCATTAATCTGGGAATCTGTGGTCAAACTGGCAGCTGAGGAGTCTGTCTGTCTCCATTTGGGTCTGCTGCCGGATGACGGCCTGTCAGGAAGCCCAGCACGCCGTCCAGATGCAGAGACGATAACCATGACACGTCTGACGACTGCGGCATCATCCAGATCGTCTCGGAGCGAAAACAGCAGCGAGTCAAAGGCTGCAGGCGTTTTAAGGTGATTCAAACTAAAGTGAAACTCTGGTTTCCTCCAGAAGGGAAGACTTCTCCTTGCCTGGGTGGCCCCTGAGGGACGGATGCATTATTAAGGCCGGACTCCTCATTTCAATACGGCCACCTTCCTGCAGACGGAGAGGAGCCCTGTGGGTCATGGGCTGCTTCGTATTAACTCAGGTCGAATGAATAATCCTGAGGAACGGAGCTCCAGAGGAGAAATGTTGGGCCAGACGGAGACGCCTTCCACCAACGGCTGATCCAGAACAATTTACCCAAAAGATTCAAACATCCACACTCAAACATGCAACACATGGGATACACAAAGTTCCCTCCGGTCTGAACCGGAAGTGACCGGCGCCATCTTGGTAGGGAAGCGCAGCGTAAAGCATGAACCGCCAGAGCACCAAAAAGAACGTTTTCATGTGAATAATGAGGTTCTGATGACTGACAGAGAGTACAGGTAGCAACATACAGGTAGGCTACATGTTTAGCTAGCAAATCAAAGCTACATTAGCTAGGCTAACTTTGCTAGTTCAGCAGTAAGTATGACAGTAAATATCACTAATATTTATCATAATTTTACACAGAGAACTCAAATCAAGTCATAGTTGTAATGTACTTATAGGAACAAAGCAAGAGCTCTAAGCTTGTGGCTTGTTTATCGTTGTCAGCCTATCAAGATGGCCGTCACTTACAAAGTTCCAGGAAGTGTGATGTCACATGAGGGACAAGTACAGCTTTGTTATCAGCTGTGGTTTCTGCAGGAATTCAAAAAGTCTCAGAAATGAACTGCACCAGTTGGAAAGCTTCCAGAAATCAAACATTTCTCAGGTTAATAATTATCTAACTTCTGTAATCCTTCATCTGCTCCTGCTGAACGTCGAGGCCTTCGGATAAAACACCAGAAAACTGCAGAACAGCTGAAACACTGAGACTATCAGCCCAACTGGTTAGAGTGGCTCTGGAACCATAATAACTGGAACATTGACCAACATATTCAAAGTGTGTTGATGATTTTACAATGGAATTCGATAAACTGTGACGTTTGTTACTGGTTTATCAAATATCAACCAGTTGGTGAGTTTCTGCATTAATTTAAAGCAGAAATTAAATATTAGACACAATAATAGGAACGGAGGAATATTTGCAGCTTTTAATCTGAGCTACAGCAGGAAACTGAAGGCGACCAATCAGGAGCGAGGCCCTCAGCGTCGTGAACCAATCAACCGTCCATATTCAAAGTTTGTCCTGCTGCAGAGAAACAGCCTCCATCTGCCGGAGGGGTCTCCGACCCGGCCCCGCAGGGGTCTGCTGGTTGGACTGGAACCAGCAACCTTCAACCAGTTCACCTGCAGTCGCTGCAACGGGTCGCCGTGGCAACCGTCAGTACGCCCAGGGGATTCAGTCGCTCCATCACGAATAGTTACTCTTCATCAGTCACTAAACCATCATCGTCACCATCATCATCATCATCATCATCAGCACCATCATCATCATCATCAGCAGCACCATCACCATCATCATCATCATCATCACTATCATCATCATCATCATCATCCTGTCTGTTTCAACCTTCTGGTCAGATTAAATTTATTCATCTGTTTCCAAAATTTATCATTTTTATTTGGTTCTTTTTTTTATCATTTCTAAATATTACCTTATTATTATGTTTATATTTTTATTGTTATTATTTTTTACTGTATTGTTATTTTATTTTTATTATTATTGTTGCTGATGTTTCTCTTATTACTTTTATTATTGTTGTATTTTTAAATTGTTCCATTATTGTTAAATATTATTGTTACTATCGTTTATAATATTTATAATGAAAAATAATAATAGCCGTGGGGAAGACAATTGTATTATCAATAATAATCAGTATTATTGATGATATTTTCATTGCGTCTCAAACTGTTTGGGTTGAAATATGAATGTTTATATTTTATGACATCATGACGCCTCTTTTTCTTTGAATCTGTCGTATTAATTTAATTATTAGGTTTGAGACGTTTTTCTGTTTGGTCTTTAATCTTTTCTCTCTGGTTTCTATTTACTTCCTGGTTATTCTGTGGGGTTTTTGTCTCGGCTGTATTTTCAGAGCTCTGACTGTTTCAGGGTCGTTCTGACGGCTTCGTGTCGTTTAGCAGGACGGCAGTAATTTAAGTTTCTGTGGCGCCGAGCCGCTGCTCTCCGGGCTTAAGGACAGGTTGGGTTGGATCGGTGGATCCCAGCGGCAGCTGAGCGGGTCAGAACCGGCGCCTCGCCGCTCGCCGGGCCCGGCAGGTCTCGGCCCCCTGGAGGGATTCGGGATGGAGGTCCTCATTAAAGCTCCCCCTCTCTGGCCCCGGCCCCTCTGAGGAGCGGGCGGCGCCTGAACGTATGCTGGACCCGTCCAGGTGTCAGGCAGCAGGTGTCGTCTAACAGCTGGTCACGTGTGAGCGGGTCTGGACCCGGTCAGGAGTTACAACCGGGAAAGTTGATGTTCGGTTGGAAGATTCAGCTGCAGAGCCGAAACTAAAAACACTGAAACTCACCAAGTTCCTTTGTCTGGTTTCCACTGAGCGTAGAAAACTTTAAATAGACTAAACTATAAATATTTAGACTGTTTTTAATGTAGAATAAAATTTAATTCTTTGATATCTTGGTGTTGGGCAATAATTTAATAATTTGGTGCCGTATTGATAAAAGTGATCAACTAAAATCTGAACATTAAAGACAAACTTTATATTAAAGTTTATGTATTTTCATATAGTTTCTATTTTATATTTGTTAAGGCACATGAAAAAAGGTAAAATAAACTTTTTATAAGATGGTGACAAATATCAGCTTGTTTAAAGTCAATAATTACTTTTATATTGATGAAAAGTTTTTATTTCACTGGTTAATTATTTCACTAATAACATGAAAAAATATTATTTTATAAGTGAAATAATCAGCCAGTGGAAGTTAAACTTTTCAAAATTAGTGAATTTTTGTCTGAAAAGTTTATTTTAACTGAACTGAAATATTTACATTAGATTCCTTCTGCAGTGCAGTTTGTTAAGTTGCTTTTTGATGATTTAAAGTATTTAATTGTGACCAGAAAACCTGATTGGAAGATTAATTTCAATATTATTACGTTTATCGTAAATATTAAAGATATTTACTGAATATCTCCATGTTGCTGGAAAGTTCCCTGTTAGTCACTTTTGTCTCGTTTCATAAGGATTCAGGTATTTGCAATAGAAACCAGACCAGCTACTTGGTAAGATTTTAGTGATTCAGCAGGTTCTGCTCCGGTCCGGTCCGGCCCGGTCCTCCTCTCTGCTCCGGCCCATCATGGCGGCGAACAGGAAGCAGGAGGAGGCTCCACATTATGCAGGCGGCGGCGCTGCGGCCTGTCAGCAGCTAATGGCAGCGAGGATGATGGATGGTGTTTATTGTGGGACGGTGACGGACCGCCGCCCCCCGCCTGATCATCATGGTAATAAAAAGGACACATCAGGCGGCGCGTTATTGAATTATCACAGCATAATTTGCATTAACTCCGGCTGCAGGGACCCGGGACGGGCCGAGGCGGCTGACAGCGGAGCGGCTGGATGCGGGCTCCACCTTGAGCTGCTCCGCCCGTCCTTGGACCCCCACGGATCTCCAGCCTGACTCCGTCACGATGGACAGAACGGCTCCGTCCAGCAGACTGTCAGTATGAGGCAGGAGGGCCAAACCATCATACAGCCACCGCCGTGTTTCACTATGGCTACACATCCAGCAACATGGAGGAAGCGTTCAGGAGAACCGGGTCACACCAGCACCGCTTTAATCCAGCGCCGTGTTCAGAGCGGCAGACTCACTTTGATTTGGTACATTTCTTACATTTTCAGCTGCTGCAGCTCTTTTCCTCAAAATACACCTGAAGCAACGCAGGCTTCACCAAACCAGCTTAACTAGGAGACCAGGAGGGAAGTAGCAGCTAGGAGGCTGTACCTGGATGTACCTGACTGTACCTGGATGTACCTGACTGTACCTGGATGTACCTGACTGTACCTGGATGTACCTGACTGTACCTGACTGTACCTGGATGTACCTGGATGTACCTGACTGTACCTGGATGTACCCGACTGTACCTCACTGTACCTGGATGTACCTGACTGTACCTGACTGTACCTGACTGTACCTGGATGTACCTGACTGTACCTGACTGTACCTTACTGTACCTTACTGTACCTGGATGTACCTGACTGTACCTGGATGTACCTGACTGTACCTTACTGTACCTTACTGTACCTGGATGTACCTGACTGTACCTGACTGTACCTGGATGTACCTGACTGTACCTGGATGTACCTGGATGTACCTGGATGCTTCCACCATCCGGCCCCCAGACCAGACAAAAGGCTGGTTATTAGTATTAGTAATACTGAACAGCTTATATTTAATATATTCATTATATTGATTTATAAAAACTTTTTGAATTTCTGTCGGCAAAAATATTTTCTTTTTGTTGTGTAAAGGTGAAAACATAAAAGAGAAACGGAGAAATCCCCTCAGATTACCTGCAGTGACGCTATTTAGCTATGCTAGTTAGCATAGTTAACTGTGAACAGTGTTGCTCACCTGCTTCAGGCTGCTCTGCGGGGTCAGAGGTCAGGCTGCTGCTGGCTTTGACTCATCTGTTGGTAAATGTGGTAAAAGGTACGGAGACAAGATAAATACATGAAAATCTTTAGAAATCTTTTCCTTCGCTGACTAAAAGCTGGCGAAGCGGAGGCTAACACTCGACTGTAGCTAAGCTAACTAAGCTAACTAGCATGTCACTGAACAGTGCTCCTCACCTGGTTCACAGGAAAGTGTCAAGGTGGTCTGGGAGGTCAGGGGTCAGGGCTAACCTAGCTAAGCTAACACGTTCAAGTCGACATAATCACAAAAGCTTTTATCTCTGACAGGTCGGACTAACCCACGGAACTTTGTTGTTCCTTTTTGCGGTTGTACAGTTTCCTGTTATTTGTATATTTCTCCAAATAAGTTCGTAAAACAATTTTTAAAATTAGCTGTGACTTCTTACCGGAAGAATCGTTTGCACACGAAGCACAGCTGCGCTTTCTACTTCGACATGACTGTTTTATCTGGCTGTGAGTCAGGACGGAGAGCGGCGCCACCTGGTGTCTGTGAGCACGAACTGCAGGCTGACGTCACGGTTAGCTCATCTGTTGGTAAATGTGGCTAAAGGCGCAACGACAAGTTAAAGTTTATAAATATTTGTTTTCAGAGGTTAAATGCTGGTGAATTGGAGGCTAACACTCGTCTGCAGCTAAGCTAACAGGTACAGTAGCCTGTTAGCTTGGTTTTGTTAACAATTAACGTCTTTCCTCAAGATGCATTTTGGGTTTTAAATGTTGCCTACTGACCTATTTTATTAACACCTTATTATTTTTGGTAAAAACTCTTCAGTAGGTAAATATTATTCAGAAAAACAATGATCATATTACAGGTGACATATTCTGCTTTATGATCAGTTTATGGTTTAAACAAAACATTCATCACATGTTTTATGCAGAAACATTCGGAGATGATCAGATTTCAGTCTGATCAGTTCTGCCTGAGCTGTTTTAGGGTCTCTGTCACTTTAAATCCAAATACCTCAACGTTCACATTCACACGTGAAAATGGCTGCAAACAGAAACGCAATTATACAACTGTACATCTTTGAAAAGCAGAAGTGGAGGCTCCTGCACAACCAACCAGAACGCATCAAGTGGTTTCTGGTTGGTGAGCCAACAATAAAACTCTTGTGTTTTCCAGCAGCCATTGTACCGCACACATCGGTGAAACCAGCTGACCAAACAGCCTGGAGCTCAGCTGGGGTTGCTAAGTAACGGGCTTTGCTGGGGTTGCTAGGTGACATTACAATCTGGAAACGCCTCATTTTTCAAATACCATAAACATTAATTTATCGCCAAAAACCACCTGTCTGCTTCATGGCAGAGTAAAAACGAGCTAAATGAATTTACGCTCCCTTTAAGAAAATAAAGACGTTGAAAAGTGGCGCGCCCTCTAGTGGACAGAAGCAGCTCCTGCAGGTGGACCGTGTGGCGTTCAGCAGGAAGATTAAAGCGATGAGGAGATGCTGCAGTGCGGCATGACGTCATCGGGGGGCAGGGGGGTCCTCCATATTAAACAGCCACATTAGAGCGTTAAACGGAGGGCAGTCGCCTCCAACACCAGAACTGGAAGTGACCCCGCTCTTCTCCCCGCCTCGGCCCCTTCCCATCATGCTCGGCGGGCTCCCAGGAGCCCCTCCGCCCCCCTCCCTGCCATCTGCCGTGATTTATAGAAAACAGCCGATGATTTATGGGCCAGTCAGCGCCTGATGAAGTTGTTCTCTCTCATCGCAGCGACCTCCCGACCCGCCAGCCCGGCCGGTGCTAATCATGCAGCGAACGGGGCCCCTTAATGAAATTAGGGCTCCACGGGGCCAGAATACTGATGGAGCTGAACCATCCGGGTCCGGTTAGCACTCAGAACCGCTCTGGGACCGGAGGAGTACAGGCCCAGGCGGCAGGAACGGCCTAGTCAAAGGGAGGAAGACCCTGCAGAATAAACATGCAGTTAAACTTCAGATATTTCAGTCACAACCTGCTGAGACGTTTATTCTGAAAAACCTCCAGAACAGGAAGTTGATTTAGCAGCATTTTGAAATATAACAATTTAAACAGATTTCATTGATTTCACTTCTGATCAGTGATCAATAATCAATGATCAGATGAGAAGTTTGCTCTAAATTCGGGACTTTTCCGTCTTCAAATAAAACCCATTAGAAACAGAAGTTTGTAACGTCGCTCTTCATCCACCGCCTTCAGTTATTTAACATTTTATGGATATTAAATCACTTTCTGTTCTGCTGGTTCCGGTTCGGTTTACCTGTCAGCAGGTGAGGAGCGACGAGGCCGATAGGAGCCGCAGCAGCAACCAGCGAGCTGAGAGCGCCCCCTGCTGGATCTAACAGGACAGCTAACCAGCCCCACTGCCTCATGGGTAATGTAGTCCGAACCAAGTCAGAAACTAAAACTGAACGGCGGGAATCATTTCGATGAAAATCTCAGATTTTACAACAAATTAAATGTTTATTTCCTTTTGGAATTTTTGTCCACGTGTTTTCAGTGAATTAACACTCATTTAATGCTTAAATTAATATTTCAGCTGCAAAATCAAAAGAAATTTTAAAAAGGACTGGAAGGAATATTTGAACTGTCAGCGCGCCCCCTGGCGGCGTCTAGGTGTCCACATGGAAAATAATAAATCTGTCAAATAAATTAATACATTTATACAAGGATACGTTAAATAAAATGAAATAATGTTAGGAATATTTTCTAAACTGAATTTTTAATTATTTCACTTAAAACGAGACATTTTCTCCATATAATAAGTGAAATAATCTGGTGGGACTGGGAATTTTTCATCAATATTAATTATTGATTGGTTAAAAGCTCCTACATGTCAGAGAAAAGTTATTTGTTTTGCCTGATTTAAAGTGTACTAAGACATTTGCGCTAGAAAACACTTTTGAAAATACTTTTTGTTTTTGCAGTGAGCTTCAGTGTTCAGGCAGCCTCTCTGTGATTGGTGGGTTTGAATCTAGCTTTCATCTGATTGGACGGCTGCTGGTTCAATGAAAACCATAAATTTCCTTTATTTTTATGGCGTCAGGACCAGATAAACATGTTTAATATTCTGTAAATCAGAGCTGCTGCTTGTTTTAGAGTAGAAACCTGAAATATCTGATCATTTATTTACAGATTTACTCAGAACTCACATCTAACACTTTTATAAAACCTAAAAACTGATTTTCTGCTGTAGCGGCTCTTCAGCCCGGGTCAGGACAGAACTTAATGAAGAGGCAACAGGGGAAGAAGAAGAAGAGTGATTGTTTATTGGAGGGGATAAATATGTCCAGCAGAACTGGAGCAGAACTTAAATATAAGGTGGATCCAACCCAAAGCGTCGGCGCCATGCATGTGCAGCTTATTTACAGCAGCTCTGTGTTTCAGTCCACCTTAAAGCAGCAGCGTTAGCATTAGCAAAGGTTAGCAACGGTTCGGACATGTTGGTTCTGTTCAGGAGAGTCGACCCAAAGGCACACGCTAACAACAACAGCCTGGTTCTGGGGGGAGAACCAGGAGTTCTGAAAGGTCCAAACGGTTCTGGAAGGAAAGCAGGAAGCAGCCCGCTGCTCGGCGGCTAGAACTGGACCTGGATCAGGTCCCGTTATGAGTTAGAGTGAAACAAATGAAAAACAGCTGAAGCGGCTGGACTTTGACTAGGCCACACCGGCGGAGGAAATACGACAAAACATCAAAAAACAAAAACTTAAAAACAAGTTAAATCCATGAAAAATGTTTCCACATTTCTAACTTACTGAGCTGTTTCTCCATGTTTTCTAATTTATTTTGTTTCTTAAAGATTAAAGTGATGATTTGCTGCCAGCAGGTGGCGCTGTTTCAGTGGAAAACCTGGAAAATATAGAAAATAAAAATAACATTTTTAAATAATTAAATTTAGTAATGAAGAAAAACAAGAAATATTCCCAAAAGAAACTTACTTTAAATGTAAAAATGAATTTTAAACTCCAGTTCTTCCTCTGAACTGTAACGAATGAACTACATCAGATCAGTGAACTGATTCTTTTCTTCTGAGGTGACTGTAGTGGTTTATACTGTGGTGCTGCTGCCGATAAGCAGCAGAGCTAAAACAACAATAATAACAACAATAATAACAATAATAATAATAATAATAGTCCTACGGCAGCCAGCGGCGCCCCCCGGTGGAGGCAGCAGTTAAACCATCCAGTGTGCTGATGAGGAAACCCACAGAGTTTCTGATTATTGCTAAAGTCCAGACTTCACACCGATTGGTCTGATCAGCCCACCAATAAGGGCGAAGCTCAGCTGATTGGTCGGTCCGTCGCTCAGGTTGAGCCTGATTGGCTGCTGGTCGATGGATCAAACTCTTCACATTCTGTAAAGCGGCTCCTCTGCTGATGATCAATACTTAAATCCTAACGCTGATTATTGGCAGCTATAGTTCAGTGTTACGCTGAGGGACCAGCAGTAGTCTTCCTCAGGACCTTCATCCAGCTCATGCATAGTTGAACAGCTGCGGATCAGCCATCAGCTGCGTCTCCATGGAAACACAATATTTACAGGCGTGGAATCATTAATTGTTAATTATTTGGTAAAATCGCACTAAAAACGTCAAAACTGAAGTATTTCTGGTTGCCATAGAGACTCGGCCTCCTGCTCTGATTGGCTCCGCCCACCAGTTTAAAAGCAGTCCTGATTGGCTCCGCCCACTAATTTAAAGTCTTACAGGTCTATAACCCTGGCCGACACGTTAACCATTAAAATCTAAAACCTGCAGCAGGAAGTCAGACGTGGTTCTGAACCAACACAACAATGAAAGGTGAGGCTTTAAGGAGGAAGTGATGAAAGTCCCACAGGAAGTGACATCCTGCAGGTTTCTCCCGTCATTGGCCAGCCAGATGATCAGCAGTGAAGATCTCTACATTCATCCTTAAAACTCCTTAAAGCTGATGGAGGTGGAGCTCCTCAGTAGGAGGCGGAGCTCCTCAGTAGGAGGCGGAGCTCCTCAGTAGGAGGCGGAGCTCCTCAGTAGGAGGAGATGTCGGAGGAGCTGCTGCTGGTGCTGGTGGAGGTCTGAGCTCTCTTGATGTAGAGATTCAGCAGCTTCATCTGCAGATCATGAAACGATGAACTTTGGGTAAATGTGGTTTCACTGCATCGTGGTTTATGATTAGCGTGGAAACATGGGGACTGCAGGCAGCGCTGCGTCTCTAGATGCGAGACAGAGGCATTGTGGGTAGCGGCGTACCTTGCTGCCGGTCAGCTGGGACAGGTAGGGCTTGAGCTCCTCTCCGATGACGGCGTAGACGGCCACCAGGCAGAAGACGCTGGCCTTGCGGACGCTGCTCTCCGTGTTGTCGTAGCCCTGCAGCAGGCCGGGGACGACGTCCGGCAGCAGCTGCAGCAGCGGCTCCCTGCAGACGCGCTCCACCGCGCGGGTCTGCATCTTGATGGCCGCCAGGTTGACGGGGTAGTCGGTGGTCTGGACGATGGGGCACAGCACCTTCAGGCACTGCTCCGGGTGGATGGAGCCGGCCAGGGCGGAGGCAGCCTCCTCGGCCGCACGCACCACCTGGAGGAGGAGGAGGATGAAGAGCGCCTTATAAACCTTTAACCAAACATTTACACATTAATATCTTCTTTACAAACTGATGAACAGCCACTTTAATACATTAAACTAAGTTTCTCTGTTAGCAGCGAATGATGACATCATCATCCTCTGAACCGCGGCGGCGGCGGCGGCGCCTCACCTCTTTGTGCGAGTCCTTGTGGGCCTCCAGCGTCTTCATGATGGTCAGCTCTGCGTAGTTCTTGAACCGGGCCGGCTGGTTCCGCAGGATCTCCTTCAGAACCCGGAGCGCCAGCGCCCGGACCGAGTGCTGCGGAGACGGAGCGGGTCTGACTGTTTGCAGCAAACGGTCCAATCATGTTGGACTTTGACTCAAAAACTGGAATTTTATGCCGAATGTTCCACACAGGAAGTGGAAGACATTTTAGTTTCCAAAATAAAACAACCAAAGACCTAAAATCACACAGATTATGATCGATGCTAATCATCTTCGGTCAATTCGTCATGATTACTGGCTCATTGTGAGTCAGAACCGGCGCCGTCCGGTTGGACTCACGTCTTTGTCCCCCAGCGTCTCCAGCAGCAGCAGCAGCAGCGTCTTGAAGTGTTCGTCCCACACCAGCAGGCTGTCCTGGCGGGCCACCTTCAGCAGCTCCAGCAGCGTCCCCCGCCGGTCCTCCTGCTCCCCGGCCTGGGACAGCTCCTTCAGCAGCTCCCCCACCAGCGCCAGCTGCTCCGCCGACCCGGCTGCGGCCACACAGGACCTCGTTAGGACGGGAAACGGCGGTTCTGCTGAAGCTTTGGGTTCGTTACCTGGAAAGCTCTTGGCGTTCTGCGTCTTGTTTTCTCCGCACTCCTGCCGCCGGCCTGCAGAGGGAGCCACAGTTAGACGGAGACAGACCCGGCGAGCCGCCGTGGGCGTCCGGCTCACCGTCTCTCTGCGGCTCGGCGCCGTCCTCCGGGCCGGGCTTTTCCGCCGGGCCGTCTGTGTAGTTGTAGGGGTTGTACTCCCTGAAGCGCGGCCCGGAAAACGAGCGAGGCGAAGGCGTGTTCAGCAGCGACGTCTTGTTATCCAGAGCCGTCCTGCCGCCCTCCGTCACTTCGCCACAGAACCGGCGGTCTGTGTCCGACGCTGCCACCACGCTGGCCTGGCAGCAGAACAGTCATGAGACGGGTAGACCCAGCCGGGTGGGACGAGGCGGTGGGAGCACACTGACCGTTCCGTCCCGCCTCCCGTCCCGCCGCGGCGGCTCCGCCGGCTCCTCCTGGCTGCGGAAGCTGAAGTTCTGAATGGCCTCGGAGACGCCGCGCAGGGAGCCGTACAGATCCTCGGTGTTCAGGCTGTCGCCGTCCAACTCCAGCAAGCTGGAACAGAGGAACACAGGATGAGGCTCTGCTGCTGCTGCAGGAGACACTGAATGGACGGGGACACGTTCTCAGACATGGATCTCTAGAACCACTAGAACCGTTTTCAGTCAAACTGGACCAGAGACTCTTCATTCTCTCCATGGTCCAACAGTGGTGCTCCAGTCACTGAAGAGCTAGCAGAGCTAGCGTCAAGTCTCTAATCAGAAACATGAGCTATGCTAACACTAAATATTAGAAATGCTAAACCTGAAGCGTTAATAAGAATCATTAGCTAACGCTAAAGCGCTGAATTAAGCCATGTCAAAAGGCAACATGTCGCCCCCTACAGGATCAAACTTATCCTAACTGATGTGGTCAACTCTACAACATTAGCTTAAAATGAGCTCTGCTCTTAGCGCATTAGCTGCTAACGGCTTAGCGCCCACCACTGGGTTTGGCCCTTCAGTGAGTCGGAGAACCTGGATGGACGTGCATGTTGATGAGGTCACAGACACCTGAGACACCAACAGGTGGGTCAAACGGACGATGGAGGGGGCGGAGGGGCGGCGTTACCTGGGAGAGTACGCTCGCCGTAAGGCCTTGAGGGAGGCAGAGGGAGGAAGAGGGGAGGGGAAGGGAGGAAGAGGAGGGTATTTGGAGAGGCCGTCGGCGCTCCAGCCCCACAGCCGACTGCAGGCGGGGCAGAGACACCAGGAAGGTTAGCGTGTGGGTCCTGACCGGAGGCCGGCCGGTCAGGACGTCCCGTTCTCACCTGGGGGAGAGGCCGCCGTGGTTGGTGGGCGAGGTCAGCGGGCTGCTGCGGCTGCCGGGGGGGCGGGGCGGCGTCCGGCCGGCCGAGTCGCCTGGAGCCGCCTGGCGAGAGCAGAAGGTCAAAGGTTGTGGAGGAAACACCTGAGTGACGTTTCTTCAAATCGAGTTCGTTTGAGTCAAATGTTTTTGTTTCCAGGTCGTCAGAGGTCATCATCCGTATCTTCCAACGGACACTAGCATAATATATAAGGGAGACCTTCCCCGCGGGCAGGTGTGGGGCGTTACCATGGCGATGCCGGCGCTGGCGCTCCTCAGGTGGCTGTGCAGCAGCCTGGTGGTTCCGTCCTGGAAGGTTTTGGGCAGCGCTCCCAGCAGCATGGTGAACTCCGGGGTGTTGAGCTCGAACAGGGCGATCAGAACCACCTGGGCCGCCTGCAAGACACAAACCGACCCATGACTTCACCGGTTCCCCCTGCCTCCACCGGGGGGCGCCGCCGCCTGCCGGACCTGGAGAACGGGTCAGAACCGTGTTAGACATGCAGCCAGAAAGGAAAGCAGCTTCCTCAGACATGCAGCAGCTGCAGAGAAACAGGAGCCTGGTTAGTGACAGAGCCCGGTTCTGACCCGGTTAATGCCCGGTTCTGACCCGGTTAATGCCCGGTTCTGACCCGGTTAATGCCCGGTTCTGACCCGGTTGTTTGCCCCGCTCATGCCGGCTCTACCTGCTTGCACCTCTCCTCCAGATGCCCCTCCCGGGGCAGAGAGGCGGCGGAGCTTCGATCCTCACCTGCCCAGGTGTGGAGCGTCTGAGGGTGGAGAAACATTCATCGTCTGATTGTCACCATCAGTTATTGATTATCTGAATTAGGGCTGAAACGATTATTACCTGGAGGAAAACCGATCCTCCTCGAAGCCTCGTTATATTATGTTATTATTTAGCTCCGTGTTCCGGCCGGGACTTTATTTACTCTCTCACTTCCGCCTGA
>CAEGAE010009932.1:0-46174 GCA_903067095.1 Girardinus metallicus
TATATATATATATATATATATATATATATATATATATATATATATATACACAGTTGTATAGCTGTTTTATTCAGCTCAGCTCATAACTTGTGTCTACCTAACAAGTTGGCTGCCCGTCTCTCAGTAAACACACTGCATTCAGTGCATCCTCAATTACTCAGCTCTGGCAGTTAACTGCCTCTGCAACAGTTGGCCACTCAACTTTTACTCCATTACAAGCTGTCCAGTATCTGCCATACATTCTCAATGGTTATTCTAATCTTGAAACAAATACCACTGAGCATAACACACTGAGACTGAGTGGCAACTACCAACTAGGCAGTCATTCTTATATGAAAACAAGATTTGTAAGGAAAACCAAACATAGAACAGTCCAAATCTGAGCTGAGGTCTCTTAAACTTGCTTTTTTCTCACTGACTTATACAACAATCGTTTAGCAGATTCCACTTTTACTATCATGTTCCGTTAGCTAAATCCTTATTATGTGATTTGAGCTGGCTTCCAATTGGTTTAAGCACTGCCTAAACTAATTGATTCATTGTGCTACATTTATTGATAACTTAATTCATTGTCAGAATAAAAATCAAAAATGGCCCAATAGCCATCATTTGATTGTTACTGGTTTATGGTATGACAAGTGTCTGTTGAAGGTTCTCAGTTTTCCTTCAACAACTTTTACATATTAGGTAATAACTGTCTCTCGGACTGTCTGGACACAGGCATGGCCATCTGTATTTTATTTGTTTCTAAAACAGCAATTACACACATAGTGCATCACGCCTTCTTCTTCCATTCGTCCACTTGCATCACATGGATATTCTGCAACTTTACCTTTAAGGTTGTAGCATTGTACAAAACATGAAGAAGAAAAACAAGTAAAACCTTCTCCTGGCACACTCTGATAAGGCATGTGCACATGCACCCTGCTATTCCCTTATCTCACTGACATGCTCAGAACGCCCCCATACCAGTGCCGAGCATGACATGTGCAGCCCAGCGTTATTAGTGTGATAGCAATAGGCTCTTTAATGCAAGGACGTGACAAACATAGCAAATGCTACAAAAAATATGTAAGCAGCTGTCGTCATCTTTCTGAACCAGTTAGTCATAGGCACAACTGGGGTGATGTGAAGCCAGAACTGACTAGAAAAGTGAAGCTAACGGTGAGCAGCGAGCCAAACTGAGGAGTGTGTGTCAGGTTAACACCCATCTGTCTGTTGCATGGTGGGAGCAGCTGGTCTCTCAGAGTCTCTTATGGCACTGATGTGGAGTGTTGGAGCTTGACCTGAATGGATGAGTCTTGACATCCACCAAATATTTGTTACCATATTTTTTTTTTTTTTTATTAACAAAGGTTTTAGTGCAAAGATTATAGAATGGGCTAAAAAATATGATAGCATAATAATGTTTTCACTTGTAAAAAAAAAAACAAATATACTGTCATATTAACCTGAAGAAACCATGCTTCTGTTTTTATTATAAGGTACCCAAAAACTACCCTTATTATCCATACATAACAGATAATAATATATTCATTGTCTAACTCTAAACGTACTAACACCTGCAACTTCTGCCTTAAGATGGTAACTTGCTACCATCTTAATGGTACCATGCTACCATTAAGATTTTATGATCTCAACCGAGTACATTTTTGCACATTCAAGTCCTGCGTGATTTTGCCAGGCTTAAAGAGACAGCTTAAAGGGTTATCTCAGACGGATTGTGTTCAAATTGGAAAACTATAATGAGAACTTTCTAATACAATGATTTAGGATTTTTTTCTTGTCTTTTAAAGTTAAACTTTCTTTCAAAATGCTTCATTTTTTTCCATGCAGCAATATTACTTGAGTCATAGATGCATGTCCTTATTTTAACATTTCATCAATTTATACGAGGCATTACTTTTGTCTTATTCACCAAGATCTTCTCTTTGGATGGGCTTTGCACTAAAAGTAAACACAACCTTCAATTGTCCTTGGCTAGCTCTTGACAAATAAAAGAGGACTTTTATGATAAAAAAGGTAAACTGCTGTTGCATTCAGGAGCTTGACTGTGGATCTTAGAGTTTTATTGGCACGCATTGCTCTATTACTTGCCAGACACTTTTTAGCAGATGACTCAGATTTTATTTGTTTTCCTTTTTTCTGGCTTAATAAATGTGTGGGCTACAGCACAACTATTGACCTTGGTAAGTGCTCAGGGATTGAAAGCCTCTTGAGAACAAGTGTGTATAATTTTGCACAGTCCAACGCAAACACTCGTATGTGATAAAAAGTAGTCAAACCGTGACACTCGGATAAAATGGATGCAAAGATAATAAACTTTGAATAGTATCATCAATAGTCTATTTGTAATGGGGGAGTTAATATCAGACAAGCATAGAGAACATGCGTAAGCGTTTGTGTTTTATAACAAGATTTAGGATTTACTGTTCATGCAAGGGGTTTTAAGAAGCAAGTAGGGGTAAGAGGATTATAAAAAAGGATAAACGTAACAAAGGATGAGGGAAAGAATAAAATATTTATTGCATTACTTCCCTTTCCTACAATAAATAAGAATGGTATAGTAGGGATTGTGGGATACAGAGGAGAGATATGACGTGGAACAGATTTGTGTATACAAATTTGCATGACATAAGTGATTTGAGGATAAATGGCAGAGTTAAAGGGATGGTAGAAAATCCCAAAATGTATTTGTATTTTCATATGGTTTTGTTGCAAAAACTTAGATTTTTTTATTTTTTATTCCTTTGTACAGTACACTGATCAGCCACAACAGTGAAACTTTCTGTCTGGTAGTGTGTTTGTCCTCCTTTTGCTGATGAAATAGGCCATCTCCCTCAACATGGGAACTCCACTAGAACTCTGAAGGAATGTTGTGGTAACAGGAATCAAAATGTTACTAACAAATCAGTTAAGTCCTGTCAGTTTTGTGTTGGGGTCTACATGGATTTTACATTATTTTTTTTATTAAAATGACATCATTTACCCTTGATTTGTTTGGTCACAACTAGATTTTTATTATATTACCCATATGTGTTTAAGCTACTGACTGAATTCTCACTTTTTCCATATTGCTGAAACCGCAGTCATGTTTTTAAGGTTTTGTGTCATCACAGTAAAGTCTTAAGTCTTAGTGCAACGTTTCATCTCCACCTCCTGTTTGCCCTCTACATGACCAGTATCACACAAACACAAAACAAGCAACTTTAAGGTTATTTAAAGGACAGTGATCAATAATGCTCCTGTAACTCCTACTTAATCTCCATAATGAGCTTTATTGCAGCAATTAATCATGTCTTAGCAGCCAGCATTGTAGAATAATGCGACCAGAATAAAGGCCAGGCCCAGCTGGAACAGGCCACAGTAACCCAAGTGAGGTGATCCAGCTTCAAGAAATACAGTGGCCTCTTGAGTTATACCGATGGCCGCTTGAACATGTTTTTACATTTTCTCTGTTGCAAATAAAAGGTTCAGTTAAAAAAAAACTAAGTCATATTTATTAAAATGCATAAACAAACCAGACAACTAAGACATATTGTTTCACAGCATAAAAGCAGTGTAGAAATATGCATAGAGGGATGCAGTCGCATAAGAAAAGTCAGTGATACTGCAGATCAACAGCAATAAAATATTACAAATTATTGAACAAGTCATTATACAAAATGTTTCAGATTTGACTGCTATACATTTCTGGTTTTTGGTAGTGAAGAAACCAAGTCTAAGCAGTAAATGTACATGCATGTTTGTATGTGTGCATATTAGAGGTGCACCAATAAATTGACCAGCCAATAAATCAGTCCTGATTTTCTTAATTTTGGGATGTTGGTGATCACCACATGTGAATCCGATCTTTATCCACCGTTCTTATCTACCGCAGCAAAGGTCTAAAAATCAACTACTGCCCTCTTCTGCTTTCCTGTGACAGAGATTTGACTAATAGACTGGCCCATCAGGTCATGACTGCATGTTTGCAGTTAACAATAGTGACCCCACTGTTACCAACTCAGCTACTGTCTTTCTGTATTTCGTGTCATTTCAGACAAAAAAAAAAAAAAAAAGCCAAAATTGGAATCAGCAGACCCAGGCTTCTTTAAAATTTGGTAATCTGTGAGTTGTGCACCCCTAGAGTTTATGGATAATATCCATACATATAGGTATATGTGCCTAAAAACTTTGCATGTTGTCACAAAGGATTTTGGATTCTACGGAAACTTTAGAGTGTACAAAGTAAGTGATGAAGTAGTAAACAAAAACTTATAAGGTGGTAAAGTATGACATACACCGCTCTAGTTGAAAAACATAAGGATTCTTAATGGCAAAAAATGAACATAAGAAATGTATGAAACATTCAGAAATTAATCATTCACAAGGAAAATATTGTAGTGTACTGCAAATATTTAAGTTAGTGGGGTAAATATGAACTTATGGTTAAAGTGACTGAAAATGTTTGTTGTTTTTGGTTAATGTAAATGTTATATTATGATAGAATACTGAGATTTTCTTATTGACATGATTTCAAAATATCAAAATATTTCCTTCAGGTTCCTTATATAAAACAAATTTAACTCAAACCTTCTAATGTGAAAAAATGTTCTATGACACATGAACATGTGCTTTTATGTTTTACATTTATTACTAATAAGTCAATTTGCTATGCTACTGTTTGAAACAAATCCATTAGGAGTTATTTTATCACAAGCCCCTTATTCATGCAGACCTCAGCTTCCCCAACCAAGTGTCTCATAGGAGTCAGATTTGATTTTAACCTTGGGCTGTAAGGTATTTTCAAATCTTTGAAACCGATGGAATCTTCACTCAGCATGATCAAGCTCTGCTCTTAAGTGGGTTTGCATAAATGACCACTCAATTTTCTCTGTGTGCTGGCAAAAGCAGCAAAACAAGTTGGATGGGGTAGCAGGCGGTAGATGAGGTGGACAGCATAAGGCCCTTTATGATGAACAATTCGGCTGCATTTAGAAATCTATTGATTCTGTCCCAGCTCTAATAGAAGGTGATGATGGCACAGAGGTGAATCCATTACAAGGTGGGAAGCTGTGCGAGCCACACAGGGGGATAGTGTGTGTCCTATTCCATTTGTCCCCACCACAACATACAAACCAGGAGGAAGAAACAAGTGTGACTAGAGAATGTCCCTCTACACATGAAGTCAAGAGCATTGTCTCTGAGAACAGACAGCAAAAGGATGCCATCTGTGGAGTCTTAATTAGAAATTTGTTTCTGTAGGACAAGTAGAGCAAAATCCAAAAGATTATCTGACGTGAGCAGAATGTTTTAAGTGAGGCTCAGCTGAAAGTTTCTTACCAGTTAATATCTTATGAGGACATAATTCACTTGATGTCATTTAGTATGAACCCTGATTAGATAATTCTGAAGACTGAATTTTATTGTGATTGATTTTACAACCACATCAAGCCGGCTATTAAATCCACTTACAACTATCTTGAACACATGTCTAGAATAAACAAGACAGAAAAAACTGAAACATAATTCTAGTAGGTAGGATGATTGTGTCTTTACTCATTTCTGTAAAAAAAAATCAGTCAGGTAGCTGTAGCTCATCAAAAATGCTGGCCAACACCAGGGAAAGGATTACATTATGCTAGTTCTTAAATTGCTGCGCTGGCTTCCTGTTTGCAAAAAAATAAACATGTCTGTCTATATAGTTGCTTACCTACACTACCTTTAGCTGCTTCAACCTCAGGGACCTGCTAATCTGGATTTATACTAAATATGCCTCACAAGTGCTTTGCTGAAAAGACGCAAAAAATATCAGATCAATAAATGTGCAGAGCCTGCGTTTTTAATTAAAAAAGCCTATGATTTGTAGTTTTTGAGAAAAGTACATATTCAACAAAACTTAGTGTTTTTAATTCAAAGTGAATGAATTTTTCTAAAATATTTAGCCTTCTATTCCATTGAGGATGAAAATGTATATTGTTCAGTTATGCATAAACTCTGCCAATCAATCTATCACAAGCTTTTCGTAAGACATGGTTGGCCTCTGAAAACAAGGCTGGAGTGGTTCAGAGACCAACAAAACTCTCATGATTTTCTTACTCTTGCCATTTCAGTGGCATTGCCATGGGCTGATCTGCTTGACTGTTTCCATGAAGGTCTTGTGACATTTGATTAGAAAGCCTTTTCTGGACTTGTTTGAAGTGTTTGTAGCTCAATGGAGGTGCATAAACAGGAGCTATGAATCCTGTAGGGCTTTTTCTTAAGAATCCAAAGGTGTGTCTCATTCCTTTTTTAAATTTTGGTGCGACCCTTTGCTTCTCTTGGATGAGAGGGTAAAGAAACTTGGACCTTCAGGCCTCCAGTGCATTCTAATGGCTTAGTTAAATGTTTAAATATTTCTTAGCCAAATCAGTCACAACAGGTGAGAGAATGTCTGTGTGAGCTGAGCAGTGTAAATCTTCATCAGTACAGAAAAAGTGTCCGTATAATCTATCATAAGATTATATAATGATATTTAAGAAGTGCTTGCATCAATTCCATACCAGTGGAGCATAAGCATGGAATTTCCAAGTGGAGCACATAGTGGGAAACATGTTCCGTAAAGCTACAACAGCCTGGGTTGGCTGGTGATCAAATTTTGTATGCTACAATGTAAAATCCATTGGAAGGCAGTGCTGGAGCTTCAGTTATACATGGCAGGATATCTTCCTACAAAGTAATGGAAGACATACACTATTGTGTGAAAGGGGCTTATGAGATTATACACACCCACTTTTATTTAGATTTTAGATAGTTGCATTGTCAAAACAATGCTGTCATTTTCGTGATCATAGTTTGGCAGGGAGTTGGCATAACCTGATTTGTTACTCCACTACACCAGGTATTGATTTTATAAGAACTGTACCCTTTCACATCCATATGCATGAAAATACAAATACATAACTTTAATGAAAATCACTTTCCAGCAATACCTTTATGAATCTGATATTGTATTTTGAGCAGTAGGTAAGCCAGTGTACCATAGATTTTAGTGAGAAATATTGCAACTCAAAGACACCACATACAACAGATAATTGATCAGCAGCAACAAAATGTGCATGTGCTACACAAATGCTGGAGAAATTAACTGATGACACCATTACTTAATATTATTATACATGGTGCAAACACTGTCTGCGCTGACCAAAATTGATCCACCTTGCCAAATGCTTTAAGTGGTCAACATAAACAGGGAAATTGAGTTTATACACTTCTCATTCCAACTAGTTATTTAAAGTCACTGATAGAACATTTAGCTTTTTAAGAAATGCATTCCAATTGCTTAAAAATATAAAGTATAATTGTTTTCAAAAAACTATTTTTATTTGATTTGTTCAGACTAGTTGAAAAATAATTATCTTCATTAACATATAGGAAGAAGAAACAGAAACAAAAACCAGTAAAAATCTGATTTGCATCACCAAAACCTTTAGAATTATAACTATATTTTTCTGTCATGTCTTTAATTCCCCACTGTACTATTGTAAAGGCTAAACTCCAATCCTTATCATAACATGCAGCCATTTGCTTAAGGGTAAAGTATTTTTAGCTTAGGAAAAAATAAATATATATGTAGGAAGCCTATTTACCACCATCATATCGTGAAACTGTCAAGAGCCATCTTTTGCCTACTAAACCTTTTGCATATCTGTGTACTCATAATTGATTCTCTGTTACATTGCCAGCGAAATGCCACCAAGATAACTGAGCATTGCAGCGTAGATGGTAAAAAACCTTCACTGAGGTTTGATAGACTGTCACATCTTATCATCTTTGAAACACTGTGGAGAAGAAGAAAAAGAGGGGAGAATGTGCTCTCAACTGCTGTACCTCAAAAGGTGTTCCTGTGCTAAACATTTTCAAAGCACTCTGCCTTAAAATACCATTTTGTATTTTTCAGGTAGGTGGAAGAGTACAAGGAATAGGTGAGATAGAGGTAACAACTGACTTCAAGAGAAAAAACTTTGGGTTTTAGCACAAGTTTGTGTTTGGAACTTTCTGTGTAAAGTGCAAAGAGAAACGTGAACACAGCAAATGCAGCTAAGTCTGCATGCAAATTTTTGGCATGAGTCCATAAAGTAGGACAAGTTAACTGGCATTCATGAGGAAATGAAATCTCCTGAAAAGTAACATTTCTGAGGCATATTACATCATGCCCCACTTAGCATATTGATTATGTACCCATATGAGCAACAGGCCTGATTTCTACAGGGAGGATAAATATGTACTTCATGTAGACATAACTCAATGTTAGGTCCAACTATAGCAATCATATAATAGCAAATATACTGTCTTAGAATCAAGAAACCTGCTTAGTTTAAATGGGGTAGAAACTTAGAAATTGTGTTAAAACATTTGTAACAATTACAAAAAACTGAGTCATACAAAAAAGATGACCTGTTTTGATTCAGTTTGTATAAACAAATATCCTTGTTTAAGTTGTAAAACTAGGGTAAAAACATTGTGTGGAAAAACACTAAGAATTGATGGATAAATCAGATTATGGACCAGATTTTAATCTGCATTTATATTTTAATGAATAAATAAATAATTAACAATATAAACAGTGACAATAATAACCATCACTGGCACACTGACTGCAAATATGAACATGATTATTTTGTAGCATTTCTATCCAAAAGATACATATTTGTCATTCCAGTGTAATTCAAGCCGATTAGTTTTACATACAGCCAGCCATAAGCCAGTGTAACAACTGCCAAAAGTGTAAATATATATATATATATATATCACTCTGCTTCTCTGCAGACTGACTGCATTATTTTGTTCCATTTCTACATTTAGCCCCTGATAGAATGGGGAGGTTCAGTGTTACCTCCCATGTGCTTATCTTTTTTCAGTTCCTGCTCTGACTGGCCATGTGGTTTGTTCTACAAATTGAAGTGCTGGCCTTTGATGTAAAGTGTATCGGCTGTAGTGACATCTAACAGTAGAAGCCACAAACTGCAATCTCACCTGCCTCACACTCCCCCCCCCCCACACACACACTCATGGTTGTGAAAACATAAAATGACTTTTCTTGTGTTTGTAGTTTCTGGTTTGCTCCTTCTGGCATGTTGAAGGGACAGAAGAGGGACCTGCTCCATTTCTTTGACATGAATTTTTAAATCTGACATGATAAAAACAACAAGTTTAATTTATGGTCATATTGCCAGATATTGTGCATTGTTCTTGTTTCAGTCTTTTATTCAAGTGAATCCCAAACAAATGAGACTATTTTTTAAAGGTTTTATTGGCCTACAGGCTTTTATTTGAGAGTGGTTGGACAGGAAAGGAGGTAATGGGGGAGGAGGAGGACGTGGCAAGGATCATCAGACCAGGACTCGAACCTGTGACATCCACGTCAAGGACTAAGGCCTCCGTACGTGGGTCGCGCTTTACCCCTGCACTGAAACAGAACCCAAATGCACTATTGTAGTGCATTTAAAAAATAAAAAAAAAAAAATACCCCAAAAGACCTCTGACTCATTCCCACATTTTACTTAATGTCAGTGTACAAATTTGTCATTGGTTTTCACTTCCTGCTTTTTGTTGTGCTCAAACAACTCCATTTTAATTTTATTCTTAAATTTTTTAGGCATATTATGCTGAAATGTTGGTTGTTCACTTTAGCCAGTGCAAAATTGCTCTAAAAATAACTGTAGATAGTATCTCAATTGCTTTATTAAATCAGGGTTTAAGCATCAAAGTAGAAAATTGTATCAACAAAATATGAACCCTTCTTTATATGACCTTCAACCTCTAGGATTATTTGTATGGGTGCTTAAGTCCCAGGTTTCCGGTAGGAAACCTGGGACTTACTGCTTCTTATAGACGTACTGCTTCTTATTGGGCTTCTTATGGGACCCAAACCATGGGCCCCATAAGAAGTGAGTTTTAGAGTAGGGATTATATTTAGGGCCCAGATGTGAATTTAGTTTAGGTTAGGCATAAATGCAGTCACTAACATGAAAGGAAGTCATTGGACCAGTAGAAGTACAAGAATTTGTGTGTGTGTGTGGCCTCATATTTGATACATTTTAAGGCCCAATTTTCCAACAAATACTACATTGTGAAGACTCACTGTTCTGTATGGGGCTCAAAACCTGGGCAAATAGTGCTGTTTTGGGTTTAGAGATTAGGTTCAGGATTAGGATTAGGGTATTAATTGGGTTTAGGTTAGTGTTTAAATTTAGTTGAAGTGCCAGAGTTATACCATTAAATGAAAAATTAATGGAAGAAAGTGTAAAGTCACTGTGAATATAGGATGATATACTATGTTTGTGTGTGAAAGAGAGGGTGTATCAGACTCACTTTACTGCTACTATTCATCCACAAAGCTGTGGTGTTGTTTATATTTATAATTATAGGTGATGTTTCACCTATAATTAGTGAAGTCAGATGGCAAAATCAAAATCTGGACTTAAGATGAAGAGATGTTACAGTTATTTTGTATTCTTGCAATATAAAAGATGTGTTGACACTGCAGGCCTGTCATGTCCTGCTGAACAGTCCGTGAGAAAACTCCCTCCAACAAAGAGTACCATCTTCACTCAGCTTCAAAAGCCACCACAAAACGATGCTTTGTTCCAAGTTCCCAGTTTTTTTTCTGAACATGTGCCAACTTTGGATGTCCACTTCGAAACCAGATCCCCAAATCACATGTAATCATAAGCATCAACTGTCACATCAAATTTATGTCTCACAAATGAGTCTGACATAGTTCCTCTAGGTCTTCCTTTTGTCAGTATGCTGTAAAAAGACATCAGCCTCTGACTGTAACCATCAGATTGACTGATGCCCAGCACTTCAGTCACCTAATTTAAATTTCTAAGTTTCACTATTTTAACATCAGGCTTTTAGATGTTCCTGGTCTTATTGAAAACATTACACATTACAGTTATCAGCTTGCAGCCAAATCATGTGTTGCTACAACTAGTGATACAAGTCTGTGACTGGGGAGGTTAAATCCGACGAACTAAAATGTACTGTTTGTACTCACATTGTTTTGTAATGACAACTCCCTTATGTTTTGTGTTCAAGGCTTTTTTTAATACAGATTCCCAACTGGGAATCTTGTACAGATTCCCAGCTAGGAATTTGTACAAAAATACAAAAATAAGCTTTAATTTAAATAATTAAATTTTATTTCTTTTTAGGCTGTTCTGCTGAAAGATAAGTTTAATGTCAATCATTCTCATGAATGCGCTGCTCACACGTGCCATAGCACTGCATGAAAAAGCTCTAGATTGCTAGTTTGCTCCAGCTGTGCTGCAGAGAAACAACCTAACGTTACAGGAAAACTGTTTATCTGCCGTCTTCAGTGGCCATGCTTACTAGTCTGCATATTCACAGTAGACTCCACTGTGGGCAGGAACTGCAGTACAGCAGAGAACAAGGAAGAGGGTGTGAACACCAAAACTGACAGTTCTAGGACCGTCCTCTTGGCTCTGATTGGTTGTTTCTGATCAGTATTTTTGCAGGAGTAGAACCACAGGGTGGAGGCAAGGGAGCTGGATTTGTTCACAGATTTTCTGTTTCATGTTATACTGTCACAACATAGTTACAGTTTTGACAAATATGTAAAAACAAATTTATAAAGTTGCCTATTGCCGCTTCAGATACAAAATAATTGAGCTTAACAGGTCTTCAGGCAGTTAAAAAAGTTGCAGTCCAAAACATATACAATGCAAAATTAAAGAACAATATAGGGGCAGAAATGAATACTTTTCACCTGTCCTAAAATGATTTGTGCTCCAATGCTCTTCATGTCATTATGGTAGGTTTAGATATATTCCATATTATTTTCATTTTCAGTAATTAGATTGAGCAGTACTCGGAGATATTCAAATCCTGGTTGCTTTATAATCTAACTGTACAAGCAACCTTATCCTTGACCTATCTGGCGTGTTTCTAAGAGAATCTTTAACAAACAACTATCTTTGATTAAATTTGATTAACAGGTTAACTGACTTTTGACAAAAATATAGTTGCACTGTAATTTATTTTTGGAGTGTCGGATGAAAGGAGGTTGCATGCATACACATGAAAAAGTATACGTATGTAAAATATGCACTGGGAAGTATTTTAATGTATGGCACAGTGATGTTTTTGTAATTGGACAAAATGAGAACAATTATAACTGCTTTGCAAGGTGTCATAATTGTGCCTGAAACTCTTCTCTTGTCAAAGATGCACTTCTCACAAAGTTGCAGCACCTCTTCAAAATAGCCTTTTTACTCTGCTGGAAACTTGTGCTTTTATGCACTGTTGGTCATAAAAGATGGCAGAATTACAGCATGTGTTACATAACGAAAACATAAAGACCTCAAAATAAACGATAACATCTTAGTAGCTTTATGTCATTGTACTTGAAAGTAAAGAAAAAATGTGACCTTTACCTTAGCATCCTGAAAAAAAAACACAATAAAAGCTTTTTATGGTACAGCCTATATTGCTTTTTCACAATGTGATTCGCAGTTACAATGAGTCACCATGTGACTTGTCAGAGAAGTTTAGTTGGTACTGAGCATGTTCAGCCTCACTGCCTTAGGAAAATGAGGTTGGATGTCAAAGGTGCACTTTTCGTTCATTAGGCATGTTGATGCAGCTAGGCACAGTGATGCATAAAACATACAGAGGTCATATTAGAACTGATTAAGTCTTGTAAAACAAAAGTTACTTTAAGTGGAAAAGACCATCTTCCTTCCAAAAATTTCCCTTGAAGCAAATTTTTTGTGGTTTATCTTTGTATGTTATAGTGCTTCTCCCCAGGTAGCACCTATTAATGCATGAATTGACAGGGATAATGAGGCAATTAGGTTTTATTAATTTACCTAGAAGACAAGATGAGGGGAGAAGAGGAGAGACAAGGACTCCATCTTTAATATAAAGGTTAATTTGGAGGTGAGGGTGGCAGCACAGACAGTGGTCCTGACAATATTTTGGTGCAACTGGATGTGAGCCAGCTGTACCACCATGGAGTCCACTCTGGGACCAGAGAGATTGAGAGATGGACAAGGGTAGTGATTAAGCACCAAACAGTTTAGGGTCAAGGCTGGGAATCACGCCAAGACAATTAGGAGTGCTAGCTTCCTCCTTAACGCCAGCGGCTACATTCGACCATTTTAGCTTTGGTGAAAGCTTCTAGCGCTTCGCACGCTGGGTAAAGGGGCATTAGCTGCTCAACACCTGACTTTGATGAGGTCAGGCTTGAGGAGCAGCCGGCAGAGTGGCATGGGGCTGATGACCTCATGCTTTCCTGCTGTTGACCTAGAAATGCTCAGAACCACCTTCCTTATGGATAATGACCAAGATCACCTCCTGAATATTACACATCCATGAACAGTAAATTGTCATGCGAGTACTGCTGGTGTTCTAATCTTTTTAAGGGCCATGACCTTACTTAAATAATATATCCAAGAGGTTTTGTAAGAGGTACTTTTACAGTCGTTCAGGGTCCAGATTTTTAAAGTTGATTAAATGTGTTTTTGCCGTTGGAAATCTTTCACCTCAACATTTACAAGCCTGCTGGTAACTTGAGTACTAAAGATAAAAATAAGCAGCATTCAGTATCTATGTCCCACAAATCTGGAACAAATTTCTGCCAACCTGCAAAACAGCTGAAACACTGAGTTATTATAAATCAACATTGATCAATATATTTGAAGTACATCTGATGATTATTCTTAATAATTTTGATGATGAAATTTGACTATATGTAATGTTTGTTGCCTGTTTCATAATTTGTCATATTATGAAACAATATGACAAATTGTTTCATAATATGAAACAATTTGTCATATTACGTTTAATTACAATTTGTCATATTACGCATTTCATTACGTAATGCACGTAATGAAATGCATTACGTGCATTTCATCACGTAATGCACTTTGAACTGCTTTGTTGCTGAAATGCGTGATAAATAAACTTTTTGCAAGACATGTTCCTTAAGAAATGACTTTACCAGCAGAGAACATGTAACGATGTCACCGACAGTAATGAATACACTACAACCATGGTTAATAAATTAAAAGCAAACATACGCTTTACTTATAGACCGAGGTAACATAACATCCCTGTTCTCGGCTGTCACATAGTCTGTAGCTCTGTTTACTTTAAAAATCGACATGAAGCCAGTGTGGAGACATTCATATTCAATGCCACTCTGTTCAAATAGTAAGTCGCATTTTCTCTCCAAGTATTCCCATGAAATAACATAATTTAGCCCACCTTTGTCTTGGGTATGTTCTACCACATTTCCTTGTCTACCTTCATGCGCTATTCAAACTATTTTGCCATTTTGACCCCATATTATCTAATTTTCGAATTACCTGTATTTGCTTTCAATCCTCTGCGGTGGTTCTCAAGAATCTTTCTTTGGAGGTGAATGTGGTGGCGAGGCATGCTGTTTTAAAACACATCAGCTCTTTGCCAGCTGTTTGTACAGTTGGAGCTTGCCCTGTTTCTGTATTTTTCCCTGTCCTTCCATACAAGCATAAGCACTCGTCCACACAAAAGTCATCTCTGTGAAACAGCAGTGGTTATGCACTTCATGCCCACACACTTTTGTCCATGCTCTAATTAATTTTGACAACATCTCTTCAGTGGAAACCACACAAACCATCTGCAATTTCTACAACCCCAGCTTGGATCCACTCGTCTGTGCCATCAACACTACAGTAAGGTTTTGGTTTAATTTTACCCCAGAATGTTTATTGCTAGAAAATATTTGTGAAAACTAAGAAAAAAAGAGTCTAAGTTTCACAGGTTTATGTAATTGCGCTTTTTATGACTGTCACAATGTAATGCAGATAATGAAAGTTATTTTATTTATAATAATAAAATTGAAATTTTACACGAGACCCCTAAATAGACTGTTCAGGTTACAAATATCTTTTGTTTCATATATTCCTGTTGATCTAAACTTCTAAAGAAAACTAACATTCAGACACTTTTATAGTTTCTATTCTAAGATTCTCAGAATCTCTGAGAGTCTTGAGATTCTCTTTCTTCCCTTTCCAATTTTCACACTAGATAAGAGATTTTGCTCATGTTTCATGTTCAGAGTCATGCTACTGCTCACTGTTCAATATTTTAATTTCTTGAACAAATTTTCAAACTTGGATATGAAGTCACTATGCAACCAGTTTTCAGTTAAAATAACAATTAACATTTATGTCACAGGAGATGAAAAAGCTTCATGACTGAAACATTAATCCTGCAGATCATGACTGCAGTTAAGAAAATACTATTTTGTCAAAACATCTTTAAAATCATTTTATAGGGCCAATAAGAAAAATAAAGGCATATGGTAATAGTGCAATGTCCTGCGCTTCATTTAAAGTCTGCAAGGTGTTTCTGACTGGAAATAATGGGAATCAGCTAGCCTTCATATGAAAACTTTCCACATTCATTTCTATGGGATGAATTTCTTTAGAAACAGTTCAATATCTCCAAAAGTTACAAATGTCAAAATACAGTAGTACTTCAATCTGGAGAGACCCTCACAGGGAGAAAGCAGCAATTAGAGATTTTCATTTGACTTGAAGGTAGATTCCTTTGGCGCTTGGTCCCTGGAAGAAAACGTGTATGCTGAGAATCGCCACCAGCTTGAATGGGCAGTTTAGGGCGAGGATCAGGGTCTTCTTCCCCCCGGTGTCCGGACACTGGTGGTGGAGTGGAGACCGGAAAAGAGGGGAGCCTGAAGAGGAGGATGAGGGTGGATCCATGGATGAAGAGACTTGTAGAGATTCTTGAATGATGATTTGCTGTGGCAGAGCGAGATTCTGACGCTGGCTGCTTGTGGTGGAGACAAAGCAAGTGGATGATGCTAGGGAGGCTGGAAAAAGTCTTCCAGCTTTTTGTTTTTGGTCCTAGGCTTCACATGTCATACTTTTTTATACTATGAAAGAGGTAAAGCGCCGAATGGTTGAAATGGCACAAAGATTGCAGAAGTAGTTCGATGTACAACAATGTACCGAGAAAAACGATCAGCAGTGAGAACTCAACAGAATTTATGCTCTTTTAGGATTCACACCAACATATTTCAGTTTAATTACAATGAACTCATTACTGTGTAAATTCATGATGTATAATATTTAAAACGCAATAAATTGTGCAGATATCCGAAATTATTTATTTATACTTAAATTGCACTTGATTTAAATTTGCATTTGCCAGATGAACAAGACGGGGACAGAACAACCGCATGCACAAGTCATAACTGAAAAGCATCTCTCAAGTGTGTTGTTTATGGTGCTCTGATGTAATTATTCAGATGTCTGACTCCACCTAGGCGCTGCAACACAGGCCATCAGAGCAGACATTGTGGAATCACTCAGACGGTACGTCAAGTCAAATAAGATATTTATGTTTAACTGCCTGCACTGTTGTTTGTTGTTTTCAGCGGTGATGCTGTCCTTTATAATGTTATCGCATTCTGTCCTACTGGGTCAGCATGCCTTACCCAAAGTGCCACTTCAGCTAGGCTTATGTAGGACACATAATTGTCACTTATCTAAAGTGCATATTTGTAAAGTGCATGGTGAAGCAAAAGGAGAAATTCTATATTTTTTAAAAGTGAAACAAACTATTCCTATACAAGCTAAAAAATGAATATAAAGTGATTAACTTCACTTACCAGGCAGTATATTAAGTTAATTTAAATCAGAAAGGTAAACTCTGGATGTTACAGAGCCTATTTGGTGAGACGGGAAAAAAAACAACAAAAAAAAACGTGAGCACAACTTCATAACTCGTGGGAAGCATATTGATATTACTTTTTTAAAAATGTAATATCAATATGGCTCATAAAAGCATAAAAGCAGTGTTTGTGTGTACCCCAATTAACATAATTATAATAATGATCATGTTGTAAATCCTATACATTTAAATCTTCAAAGCAAAATAATTTTTAATTGTCCCAATGTTCAGACCTATATCCGAATGGAAATGCCTGGTACATCTTGAAAATTACTCTTTGCACACATGCTTCATCTAGTCTCACAAAGCTTGAGCTAGTTTGTGAAAGATATTCAGTTCCAGATGAGTAAAACTGTTAGCAACATACTAGTCCAAAGTACTGCAAACAACTCAGAATTCATATAAAATAAAATAAATTCATACAAATAAAAATCATTTCTTAGATTTTTATTTGTTAAAACAAATTCAAACTTTTCTTCCACTGCTTGATTATGCATTGTTTTAAGGTGGTCTATCAAATAAAATACATAAAAATTTATAATGTCACAAAATGTGACTTCAATTCTGACTCAATACTAATGTTGAATTTATCATAAAATTAATAAAAGAACAAGTTCAAAAGTAGTTTTTTTGCTGAATTTAATGTTGAAACACTGTCTTTATCTTAGATACTAACTTTCAATTGTAGAAAGTTGGTATCTAAGTTAGTATTTAGATACTAACTTTCTCTCCCTATACTCATTCAAAATCATGTTTTTCATCTTTCATTCAACTACACAAATGTGCCTAACTGTAAATGTTTAATCTAATCCATACAGATTGGAACCATGTTTTACAAAAAAACAACAACACGAGTTTATGCTGGTGATAGCAAACCCCAATGAGCCAGTGTGGAGCTTATTATAACAGTTGGTTCAGAAGGATATGACAAGATTTTGTCTTGCTGGAATTGCTTTTCTGGCTGAAACAAAGATCAGCTCCTCATGCCAGGATGTGCTCAGAAATCCAGAGCCATCCAGTCCCCTCTCTCCATCCAAGCATTCTCCCAGGGGAGTGATTGATGGAAGCTTTGCTGGGGCAATCGCTCCCAAAATCCACCTTTTTCTATCTCTCATCCTCAAACGGTTCCTGAGCAGTTCCAAACAAACCGGTGTGCTGGTTTTCATGAAGGGTATTTGCATTCTGAGCCAGCATTTGTTAATGTTTTGTAGATCTTTGTCTGACTTCCTAGCCCCTTAGCTAGGAAGTCAGACTCTGAAAGCTCTTGCTAAGATTTGTTCAGTGTCTATTTTTCCCTCTTAAGCTGTGATGAGGCCTTATTACTACCATAATAACTGACCATGAAACTGACTAATTTAATGTTCAGGCAGACGTTGGATATCAACCATGACATGAAAATGGAACAGAAGGTACTGTTATCAGGAGGGTCCAAACATAAATTATACAAAGTTTCAATTACAATCTGGACCCAAAACTGTGTAACTGCATCCATAAACATGTGAGCCTGGAAAACATTGCTTCAAATGTTTCCAAAGCTCTGATACATGATCAAATATTTCCATTAAAAAAACAGCCAGAGAGAAATATCCTTCCTTTCCTTTCCCTTTTCTTCTACCATCCTACTTTGAGAATAACATCTTGAAAATAATGTCAAGTACCACATAATCCCTGATTAAAGATCAGTGTTACTTGTTGGTGCTGGGTTGGTGGTATAATGAGAAGAAAAGCTACTCCACCTGAAATGAAGCTTCCGTAATCTGCACAGTAAACACTTATCATGCATTTTCCATTGATTAGGATGTGCCTCTCATCAATCATCAGTGGCTCATCTGAGCAGATTAATAATGATGACATCTGTACTTAGTCAAGAGCTCTGATTAGAGGGAGGAGAGAGGCAAAAGCATCTGATAAAAGTGAGCAGCGAGGTGTTCAGGAACTTCATCATGCTGTCTGGATCATTTGCTGTTTATGGTGTTGTACTTTCCCAAGTTTACTTGCTGACATTTCTTTCAGCCTGAACATTTTCTTCAATAGTAAAACTAACGAAACAGTCATTTAAAGTACACTGGAACTGGGAGTATTGTATTTTCTGTACACTTTTCTACTTAATGCTTTTTTTATTTCAAATCCCCCACTAACAAACAGTCCAACATTATGGTATTAAGCAGATTGCCAGGGCACTCGTGGTTCAGGCTTTTACCCAAGAGAAGCTGGAATAAAACTCATAACCTTCTAATGGTGAAATCTTTATTTTACCCTCTTGGACAGCTTATAAAAACTACAAATAGGCTAATGTCTAATAAAATAAAAGTGTTGTGCTTTGCAGAAACAGTAGAACTGACAAAGTTAGACTTAAAATTTTCAGTGGCTCTCAAGTCTTCACGTCCCTGTTTCAATGTCAAATATTTTTTATGTAAAAGTATCAGACTATGATAAACACTTTACGATTTCTTCCAAATATTTGACTTAATCTCGAACAATTCAAATTAAAAAAATCAAACATTTTTCAGGGGATAAATGTAAAACACTGAAAGTGTCCAAGAAAGACTGAAAAGTGTTTTTAGACAGTATGGCTAGACTTAATAAAATCTAGCCATACTTTTAAACATCAGAAATGGGAACTTGGCTCAATACCTTTTGTGGGTTCTCTTAGTTTTGGGGTTAAAAACTGCATTTAAGCCAGCTGCAGAGTAGGCAGGCCATCACATGTTAGTGGAAAGACTTTAGCTTTTACTTGTCCAATAGCATCCACCTCATTCTTAAAACCAGTGTAATGACAAAAAGAAAAAATGCATATTGTGTCATACAAACATATTTACCTTATTTTGTTGGAAAAAAATGTTGTTTCCTTATTTTAATACATTTTTTGCAGAAATATCTTTAGTAAATAGATGAAGAAAAGCACAAAGACCTTGAATATCTTTAAAGTCTGATGCTATCTTTAAAGGAATGTTTGTTTTTTTTTTGTTTTTCTTCTTTTTTAAAAGAAATTAATAGTAAAAGCCCAACCTTTGCTTGAAGAATGTCTGGGAGTGCACTTATCTGGCAAATATTAAAAATAGATTACAGGGCCATTGGGAGGTAAGTGGTTCCATAAGTAGAATTGATGGCACTAAAAAGTGTCATAGAGACAACCTTCATTACCTTGAGGGTCCCATCGTCTTAATGATGCCATGTTTCACATGCTTTTCCTCCTGAAGAATGGCAACCATTTTGCTGCGGGCTCTGACACTTCACTTAAAGTGCTATTCCAAACAGCTAACCGGAGCAGCTTGACCCAAATACCAGACAGCTGGAAGACAGATAAGAGAGTCAAAATGCAGGTAAAAAAGTTTGAACACATAAACAAGAATGGTAAGGGTGAATAAAATGTTAAATTCTGGAAAAAGCAATAAATAAAGTCAGTTCTGACCTACAGAGTTGAAAAAAAAAATTCTAGTTTCTGCAATGAGGCATTAATACCCCAAATGTGAATTCTGACCAATAAACTGATTTCATGGATCTTTCTGAATGGCCTTGTAGGACCATAGCTGTAGTCAAAGAAAATTTTTATCAATGTACCTGGTGAGACAAAATTTCAATTCATTAGGGATGAAGATATCTGTTAGGTAAAAGGCTTATTTAATTTTGAAGACCAGATGGCTTTACTACAGAGTTAGGTAGTAATATTTTATCAAATTTTTAATGTTAATCCTATTATTAAATAAAACTACTTACAAAAGAACACAAAGTGATGGATGAATGTGAAAACCATTGGATGTTTAGTAAAACATATCTATAAAAATATCTCTTGGATTTACTTATGTTTGAATCACAATTGATACATCAATCAGTATTTATAGTGATGATTTATATTTTCCCAACCCAAAGGTATAACTTTGTTGCAACCCTTGCAGGACCCTTGTGTGTAGGCTGGGCATTACCTTTCATTCGCAACATTGATTACTGATATGGACACCTGAGGACCGGGTGAGACCCTCAGTCTCTTAAACTCTAACTTCTCCACTCTCTTCCACAGGTATGCTCCCACCTTTTGCTTCATTATCTTGATTGCATATTACACAATTTTCACTTTCCACTCTTCTCGCATGCATGCCACACACCACTGATATCACTGATTTTCACATTTCATATCAGAAATATTGTTTTTCTTTCTTTGTTATTGTTTGTTTTGCATGGACAATGTGCAATCACATTAATCTTTACCAAAAATCAAAATGTTTACACCAAATTTAGCTTAGAGTTACTTTCCATTTGTAGTCCCTGAGCAGGTCACAACAATAAAATACATTCAACCTGCATACATTACATCCAAATATTCTAATCAGTCTGCAACCATTTACAGAACACTTCAGTCTACCGTTTAAAGTAATTACATACTTTAAATATATGTAATTACATTTGGTTTAATTTGATATTTACTATCAAATCCTATCAAATCTACTTCTGAGAATGTGATAAACTCCAGTAACTATTTTTAGATTTTTGATTAGTTTTCTTGAAGTGCTTTAACTGCTAGTTTGATAAAAGAATTTGCATTTGGAACAGGCACAAAGTTGCCGTTCACAAGATAGAATAGGAATTTCTTTTTGAAAACTCTTGGTTTGTGCTCCCGGCATGATTTCATCTCTTATAAAAGATGCACTGCTCTCAGAGAGCTCAGAGGAAAGGTGTGGACAGCTGCCAGCTCCGTAGGGTTTGGAGATGCCTTGTGCAATTAGATTTTTTTTCACGGCAAAAGACTTCCCGTGCTGGTGCTGCCAGGCCCTTTCCCTGGACCCTGAACCTCATCTCACAGCCAGCCTGTCAGTAGGCAGGTTGAAAGGTGGCATTTGACCATGGAGATGGGACTTCCTTCCCTGCCAGAAAGCTTCTGAGCCGATTTGAAGGCTTGTGCCCCTGGACTGGAAAATCTTCCCTATCCGAAAAGTCGATTAAAGCCAACAGCTGTGTTTCAGGTTGTGCCAGGCAACTGTGGTATGGATGCGCACACAGGCACACAAGCTGAAACTTTGACACCAAAAAGTGTCTGGAACTGTTCAGCTGTTTGCATTCACCATGTCCAAATATAAAGGGAACTTTCTACACTTTATCATTCTCCCACCAGTAAGTTGTGAAGATGTTTTGTTCTTTATCAACAAACTATTTCAGACTTAATGAGAGTATGCTGCAGACACAGAACAACTTTCAGATAAAGAAAAGGTGGATTAAAAAATTCATCAAGCAACAAGATGTTTTTTTTTTTTTTTTTTTTTTTTTTTTGCTATCTTGATGCAGAAAGTGAAAAAAATAACATACCAGAAGCTTTAAACAAAACTTTAAAAAAAAAATCATGTCACATTTTCTTTAGAACACCCACTTGGTCTTTGGAGTTTCAGCTGTTTGTGTCAGGCAATTGAGCACAGCAATGGCCCTCATTTTTCAGCCGCCACCAAATAAATTTCCATTGCAGGAAGGGAAATCGATACACGCATTCTGCCTCTTTTAGGGTCCTTGTAGACTCTCCCTTGTAATTTTAAAAGTATGTTAATGTAATTTATTGAACCTCTTACCCTAATCACACACATTGCCTATAATTACATACCTTGACGGCTGCTGGACTTCTAATTGCTAATGCTTTTTCCTGGAATTTGTCCTCTAATCCTTGTACGTAATGACTCTTAAGAGAAGGGAAAGTGCTTTGCTGCTACTTTTATCTGCTTTCTGGGCTGAAGCGGCAGCGTGGTTCGAGTTGTCTCTTCAGTTCCTTTTAATTCATGCACACTGCTGGATGAAAAGCAGGTTTGAATCTGTGCATAGTACTTAAATAATTTTTATCATTACACGTAAAATTATTTAGGTCAATTTGCATTCTGGGTAAACTGTAATATTGTAACAATAAAAGGTAGACTTAATAAAAAATGTGTAAGACATAAATTGCAGTACTGTGAAAAAGCATTTCCCCAAACAGATTACTTCTGTTTCTGCTAAACTTACATTTTTCAGATCATCAAGAAATTGTGTTTTGTCAAACCACAGCAGCCTACAAAAATACTGCAAGCAGTTTTCAAAATGATTTTATTTATTTTGACAAAAAAAGCATCCTATACAATGTAAAAAAAAAACAATAATTGCATCTATTGTCAAATCCTAACAAATCTATAATTAATGCAATTTAATAAGTCTAAGAAAGGTTGCAAAACCATTAAGGATTTCTGATCTCAAAGTCAGAGCTACCATACACAAATAGAGAAAGTACTTATACAGAGGAATTGTTGTGCCGCTTTTACAATGGAAACAGAGTACTAAACTCTCTTTAAAAATACAGTCATTTGAAACTAAAAATGCTTTAAAGTGTGACAAATAAGCAAAAACAGAAAAATCTGAAAGAAGCCATACATGTTTTCAGCATTCTGTAATTCCATAATACCTCAATGAAAACAATCATGACAATCACCTTTTTATTGTTCATATTTTTCTGCTAATTTTCTTTTTTTATCAAAATAACAAAAGTTCTACATAGCAATCTCAATAGTACTGCCAAAACCTTATTAGTGTCAATAAACTGGATACATTGAGTGCAGTTTACAGGTTATTTTATGATCCTTTGCAGACATGATGACTGGAGCAAACAACCAGAACTGGATGGGACACTTGATTTGTTTTAAAACCTGCCTATATTTTCATTTGTTACCTTTCTACCATAGTAAGTCTAAACTCAGTAACACATTAGCCACAGACAGATGCTCCTACTGTTGTTTTTGCTGCAGGTTTGCCTTACCAGCTGGAAATCAACGGCTCCCACTGTTTTAAAATCCATTAAACCTTAGCCCATTTCAGCCTCATTCCATGGTCTAAGCAGTCACATGTTGACAATGTTAGCAGAATTTTCTGTGCTGCTGTTTCTGATCTTTTGCAACAACCACTGAGAAGCTAGTTTGTTTTTCATTTTCCTCCCGGCAGACAGCTGTTTTTTTTTCAAAGTGTGGTTTCCCTGCTCTGCGTCACAATGTCAGTAACTTTGATTTTGAAGTGTATTTATATACCAGTCATAAATTGTCTGCTTTTATTTCACTAAGTAATGTATGTTTAATACAGATTTTTTTCAATCAAAGTCAAGTGGTTTAAAAACTTAGATAAGGTTCCTTGGAAAAGTATTTGTATTGCTACAAGTTTAAACTTCCATCCACTCCAATTAATCCTGGTCAGCTGTCCTCCCCATACTTTTATTCACTTCTCTTCATTTTAGGCACCATAATGTAATTTTTTTCTGGTTGCTCCTTCATTGTGTCATGTTTTTATCATGTAAAGCACTTTGCTTTGCCTTGTTGCTGAAGTGTGGAATAATGAAACTTCGTTTGAAAAGTTAACACTAAACTAGAGACTGTTTGATATCAACTTGCTACACATTGACATTCTACAATAAGAACCATTGTGTACTTTTTGGTAATTTTATATGAATCTAAACATTTTATACTTGATTTTGACAATTAAGTTTGAATATTGTGAATTTTTTTTACAAATAAACACGTTATGAAAATTCAAGTTACTTGTGATTTTTACAAATATTTGCATAACAATTAGACATGACCTAATACTAAATTCTCTACCTCTCCCCATTTGTTTAAATTGCATAATATATGCATTAAATGTTTACAAGATAAGCAGACTGTTCCTGTCATAATAAAGGAGCATAGTAAATTCCACTTGGTGGAATTTACTATGTTTGACATAACTGATGTGACTGCCACACATCACTGTGTGCTCATTCATCCGCAACATTCTTGAAAACAATATCATGATTTGTGAAGACGTTTCACAACACAAAGATACATGGCAGAAAACAATTTCTTTCATCCTTCGTTCTCCTCCTCAGTCCTCTCATCCATGCTGAGAGGCTAATGTCTTCCTCTCTGCTTTCCAAGTCTCTCTATTTGGCACAAAATGATCCACCAGAACAATGACAGAGCTTCAGCATCAGGGTAAAAGGAGCATATGCTTCTTTTCAAAACCAGGCATTATACACTTGTGGGGAGTTTTACAGTCTCATATTGAAGATAATGGTAACAGAAATGTGTTATTATTTATGTTGCAACTACAAATTAATCAATCCGCTATTGACAACAAAATGTAGGCCTACCTTTCATTTTCATGGAGTAATCACGGTCATATTTTTTTCCTAAACTAATGATATTCACTTCAGCCAATTTCAGCCGTAGTTCCAACTCTGTTGATAGAAATGTCTTTTTTTTTTTACTTTTCACATCTGCCTACAACTTCAGTTGATTAAAGGGTATTTAAGATGGCATCTGAATATCTTAAAATGAATAAAACCTGATCACTACAAAAAAAGATAAAATTAATTTAAAATGCAATATTTGATCTCTTATTAAAACTTGAGCATAAATCAAATCTATAAAATACTGTTGTGACAAAAACTTTTATTAGGTTTTTCTACATTTGGAGGCAAAACATTTTTTGTGCATTCAAATATACAAGAATCTGGAACTACTTTTTCATAATTTTCAACTATTGAATTTATTGAGAGATTCTGATTTAATCTGATCATTAGCTGTAGGTATGTATTCTTGGTGCAACGCATCTGTTACAGACTTGTTCTGTTGTATGTTTGTGTGCATCATCCCTATTAAATAAGTGAAATGAATCCTTCACGCAGTTCTAGATTGATGCTTGGGAAGATCATAGCAGATGTCACAGTCATCTGGGGTATGGTATCCAGTCGATAATTGGGTAATTGATGGGATGACCCGTCAGGCCATCAATTCCCAAAAAACCTGTAAAAAGTGCTTGTGGTGTTAGTCTGACCCATGTGGGACAGAGCGCGAGGGGGAGGATGCATGGGGTCAATCTGATCCCTCGGGGACGGCGGATGAAGGAGAGGGGTCCACTCGCACAGAGCAAAAAGCACTTATGGGATCCACTCCTGGCAATGTGGGAGAGTTAAACTCTGAACATAATACAAGTTTGAACTCATCGGTTATATGGAGCGTAGATTATAAATAGTCATGAATCCTTGCCTAGACAGCTGTTATTGGAAAATACTGAACAGTTCTAAGTGAGCTAAACAGGACAATAATGAAAAACAGTCACTGGTTCCTGAATAGGTGATTCTGTACCTGCCCTGAATATTTAGCAAGTAGAATAATTTACATGAATGGATTTTTACAATGTAGTTTTAGATGATCTTTGCTCTCCCTTTTGTAGTTATTTGTTGTTTTTATATTTTCTTTCTACAATTAGCTAGGTCTCAACCTTATAGGAAAGACCTCTTTCAATTCCATCTAATACTTTCATAGACCACCACCCTATTTTTTTATATATTTCATAAGTCGACTACTGTCATTTGCCACATCTCTAACCCTGTAGACAGATTGATAGTATTCTGCCAACAGTGTCTTTAGCCTGCCAGATGGCTGGTGGGCTTCAGTCTCCTGACATTCATCAGTGTCTTGCAGTCAGATGCTCCCTCAGCAGTGCTTTGACCCTGGGACTGGTCCAGCAGACGTGTGTCTTTTGCCTCCAAGGGATCCGTGAGGGCCTAGTCTAATGATGCCACCAAACGAGGTGCTATCACCCGGGAGCCTTTGGAAATTTGGCCAATATGGCACAGTATTTTTTTTTTCTTTTTTTTCTTCTTACAGCTCTGCAAGTCTGTTCCAATTGTCAGTGTGGTAAATGCATTTTATGGACATAAAAAACTGAGTGGCCCAGAATTCCAGGATTTTCAAGGCTGCACAAACTCAATGAGACAATATTACCTTGTGCTCTCAGCTTCCATAGTTTCTTTATCCATCCTAATACTTGTCACCATTGGGACAAAGGTGTAATACACAACAAAATGGAACTGTGTCTCTGTGACCTGACAAGTGAGTGGAGTGTCATGGAATCTAACGTTTCTCCTCCACTTCTTCTGTCCACACATCTTCCTCAAAAAGAGGAAAAGCACTCATCCCCCTAAGTGATTTCCTCTGACTCCCCAAGGTGATAAAGTGCACTTTAAAGCCACCCTCAGAGGCTTGCTCCTGAAACACCCAGCAATTCACAACTGTGGATTTGACAAGCCAGTTTTTCCCTCAACAAGTAAAGTGAAAGTCTTTTCTAATGGACCCAACATCACTACTGCAGAAACCAACAAACCCCATGGCACCGTCAAATGAGACTTGCGCTACAGCAGAGAGGGAAATAAATGTCAGAAAAAATGTAATTTCTCCTTTAATCTAAAGAACTCTCCTGGCTCCGACTCTGGATATTTATTAGCATATTATCTGTAGTAATGCAATTCTATAACATTTTCACATTAAGTTTTATATCTGTGCACTGTTCAAATGTATGTGATTATCTGCTTTAGCTTTTAATAAATAAAGTTGAACTGAAAAGTAATTATATATGTTGTAATATCTTTTTAAAAAGGTGGTAAAGGTTAAATAAATAGTTGTTGGAGTTCATACATTTTTTTCTTTTGCATTTATTCGTTGGTTAACCAGTGCCCTGCAATTTACCCATGCTACTTGCACTGGATCATTTTTTTTGTTACAGCTACAAGCTTGAATGTACTTCATAAGGATTTAAAGTGACAATCCAGCTCAAAGTAGTGCAAAATTGCCTTACAGTAGTGTTATGAGTGTGCCAAATTCAACTTTATTACCGCAACAAGATCTTGCCACTACTTTGTTTCAGTTTAGAGATGGTATGTTCATTGTGATGTGCTAGGCTCTACTTTGTGTTGGTCTATCACATAAAATCCCAATAAAATACATGTAGTTGCACAGGAGGGGAAAAGGCCCCTCCTCCCAGATACCACAGAAATGATAAATCCACTAAATTATTATTTTAAAAGATCAAAATTACATGGAAAAAATACAATGTGATCACAATATAATCTGATATATTAATTTGTTTTTCTAGGTTCAGGGTAATAAGAACAGTGAATTTGTTCCTGCACTTCCCATATCAAGTATATTGCCAAAAGTATTTGCACATCTGCCTTCATATACTTGTAAAATTGAGTGGCATACCATTCCAAATTAATTGCATTACATTGGCTACAACTGTTCTGCCAAGGCTTTCTAAAAGGTTCAGGAGTGTTGTTATGGTAATTTTTGACCATTCTTCCAGAATCACATTTGTAAGGTCCGACATGTTGGGTGAAAAGCCCTGGGTCACAGTCTTTGCTCTAAATCATCTCAAAAGTCTTCTTTTGATGCGAGTTTGTAACCCACACTAATTTGACTTCAGATGTTTTACACTTGTGCAAAGTCATGTTGGACCCAATGCTTCTGGTAATATAATGAATTTCATTTATTCTTTCTTATGACAGCCTAATAAAATAAAGGATAAAAATGTCTACCTGCTTTTGCAAATGAGCACGTTTATGTGTATTTATGTTTGCATGTGTTTGTGTTTCTGTTCCTCATAGTTTTTATCTCTCCATACATAATTAAGAAACTGCTTACACTGATCCTGATAATGTCTGTGCAAAACTAATCTATAATTATCAACAGGGTGTGCTGCTTGTATCCCCAAAAGCGTCAGAGCCATGTTTTTTTCTCCCTGAAAAACATCAAAGAAGCTAAACAGAGGCAGAGAAAGGAGAGATATGTTTTTCGTTCAAATTGATTTCATTCTTTTGTATGAATATCAAAGTTTCATTCACTGCCGTCATTCCCCTCACTCCCCATGGTAGCGTGAATTCATTTGGACTGCTGTTCCAACCAGATAAACAGTTTTTTTTTTGTTTATGGCAATTATTGCCTGAGGATTGTTTCAAATGTGACGTGCCTGACAATGAGGAGGTAGGCAGGAGGGAGGGAAGATGTGATGAGAGGGAATTTAAACCAACTGCCAGAGCACATTCTGCATTTGCTCTAGGGAACATCTGCCATCAATATGGCTGATACTTATGGAAGTTGGGTTGAAGCCAGACATGCATGTTCGGAGAAAATGCTCCTAGCATTAAATATTTAGCTTTATACTGTCTATAATCAGGAGTTGAACTGTCAGTCTGGTCTGATTTTGAACATGACAGCATTTGTGGATTTAAGTGTGTAACTCATAGATTTATAAGTAGAAAGTAAACTTTTAAGAGCACATTGACATCCAGAAATGCATTTTATCAGCTTGACAGACATTTCACAAGGGTTTCTATGAAATTCCACCATTACTGTTGTCTGTAAGTCCAGAAATCATACAAAGTTTTCTACAGTCAAGCTTGATCATTTTAAAAATGGTGTGTGGCACACAAGTATTTGCCTCTTCCTGATTTAATCCGTTTTTATCTTTTAAATCATCAAACAAGTTTAACATCGTACAAAGACACTGAATGCATTCAAAGAAGTCTGTGCTCATCTGGATCTACAAACGAGGAGGACCTGGAAGTTTTTCATACACCTACACAATTTGTTTAGATATTCTTATGAATAACACAACAGATCTAATATCAATCACTGCAGCTCCACAACCTAAAATGCAAGTATTTGGGGCAGTAACACAGTTAGGGCAGGAAGGCTTTAACTGATAATTTTCTGTCACTTATCCATGATTTAATCTTTGAGGCAGAAGGCAGAATAGGTTATGCTAGGCATCTGTCTCTTTGGGATCATGCTTTTTTTTTTTTTGTCAATCATTACCAGCCCATCCCTCCAATGACTTCTCGCACAACTTTGGGGTTTATAACCAGTTAGACCTGTCAAGACATCTTACCAAAGAACTACACAGTATCCTAATAGGACATATTCACCTCTTTAGTTAGCTCTACATTTCTAATTCTGAGCTCAGGAATCTGAAAAAGAAGCCTTTGTTAGCACTTGTTTATCTGATCCCGAGTGGTTCTGTCTATGGCGTTTATGTATTCACCTTATCTTTTTACTTACCAGACGAAGAAAGGGCTGCTGCCAGCTGCAGCTCATCAGTTCATCAACTCAGTGTTCTCAGTGCTTCAAGGATTCAGAGATAAAGTGAGTGTTTTGAAGTGGGTTTCTGTGATGTTTTTGGCGTTCATTTCCTTATGATGCCATCTGGCAGTCTCGAGTTTAAAGGCCAACAGTCAGATGTGCCATTTTAGTTAAATTGATTTATTCTAAACAACTCAGGGGAAAATGTTCTCAATTATTGGATACAATTATCTATAAGCAAAGATCAAACAACTATACTTTCACAAGAGAATATTCTCAGTTGGTCATTGTTTTCTTAGCCAAACAACACCTATGTAAAAGTATCTCAAAACGAATATCCCTTTAACTAGCTGTTGACCCTGAACCGCTACAAGACATTCTTCACTTTTCTCTACAACAGTATGACATCTTTCAGCTACAGGTAAGGGAATTATTTGTAACTTCACTGAATCTCACTGCAAGGTTCTTTCACCTTACTTGCAGCAATCCAGCTCACCTGTTGTCATAATCTTTGTGAGGGCAAGTTGTCTTTTTTGCTGCCCTGTGCTTTAGATTAACTTACTTACAACTTATGTCAGACTTTTCTTTGAACGATCTCTTCAGTTTACTTCCTGGTTCACTTCCTTACTCCAATTTTTGCCTGATTAATCTGCAGAATTCATAAACGCTCTATGCATACTCACCTGGACTATATACACCTGTCGGCCAGCACTTGCCCTCTTTGCTTAGGTATTCACTGCCATTAAATCTCAATTTTTGGATCCTCAAAAATTTTAGCAACACTACTAAACTCACATCCATTGTCTTTTCTTTCATCTGATTCATCTCTTCCTATTCAGACTATATAAACTGCTGCTAGAGACTTTAAATCTATGAACAGCCATAGATTCTTTTAAACGTCATAGATAAGAAGTTTAAAAGAAAACTTCTTAAGGTATCTGAAGTATATTTCTGACTCTTGGTCTCTGTAGAAATGATGATTTAAATATTTTGTTGATGTTGAGACTATGGATGGCATGCAAATCAAGGAGTAAATAGACTTTTTACCTAACTGCAAATACTGCCAGTTCCATTCTTTTTAAAGGCAAACAGTAGCATAAGGTCCCAATATAGGAACATTTATATCCTTTGCTAAAGGCTTAAACTTACCTCCAACATGAAGCAGTCTAATATTTTCCGAGCTGTGGTCTTAGGGTTTGAGGTCTTCTTTTCTGGTCACTTGACGTTTGACTGTGAAACATCACAGTTTGTCATAAAGGTCACGATAAAGTTTAGACAGAGATTCTGATGCTTTGACATGTTTTGTGTTTTAGCACTGTGGTGTGTTGTTATAGGAACTGCTTTTCAAAGCAGCAGCAATTTGAAAAAGAATATTCAAAAACAGGAACAAGCTTACACATATTCCAAATGTATTGTACTATGTTCCTAATATCCACAAAAACCATTACTGGTCAGTAGTATTGTGCTTTTTGAGGCATATGAGGAGGGAGAATAATCCGTCCATCCTGTTGCTCCATCCATTTTCTTACACCTTTATTCCATTGGGGTCAGTAGGGGTGCTGGTGCCTATCTCCAGCTGTCAATGGGCGAGAGGCAGGGTACACCCTGGACAGGTCGCCAGTACATCACAAGAGGTAGAAGTAATTTACGGTCAAAAACAAAAAACTCACCTTTAAAATTTATTTTACCGGCAGTCATAGCTCAAGAAAACAAACAGCTTTTGTCTGATTACTATTTTTTATTGCCTCTCCCTCTACTTGATAACCTCAATGACTGAAAATATCCCAGCTGTCATTCAATGAAACAGGAAAGGGTCACTATTTCCTTGACTGTAGTAAAGCACAGGACAAACTCAAAGACAATCACAATGCATACTCCAATTTACAATCAGCGTCTATTCTAAAATGACATCCATACCAAGAGAAACTATTTTTACGTCAATATTACCCATTGATATTTTTTAATAAAAAGCGAGCATATGAGTTTACAAATGTTGAGTAATTGAACTAAAGCTTGTCATTATTATTGGAATGCTCCAGCCATCTGGTTAAAGAAGAAGCTTTACTTGTCTCTTAATAGCTCAAGTTCTGCTAAAGTCCATACCAGATAAACGTTGTTGTTAGCTGCATGCACACACAAAGCTTCACTGATTAGCTTAAACAATTTAAGCACAACTAATGTCAGTTATCATGTGCTCCATTCCTGTGCTGGAATGGAAAAGTCCCAGAATATTGAGGTTTTAATTGGCTGATGTCACTTGTGATTAGCAGGTGGTCCAGCTAATTATGGTGTAGAGCAGATTTTAATACACAAACAGGCAAACCTCTAGTCTTTTTCACAGTAATTGTTAAATTATACAATATTTACTTAGTGTTGCCTAATAATATATATTAGAATTTGACAAAATATGTCATTCAGCCACCTGAGTTCTCAGTCATTGCAGCGGAGAATGGTAAACCCGATAGCTATTTGTATTGATATATGTTGCGTTAAAATTAAATATAAACATAGTAGCTTCTATAGTTGTTCATAATGAATGATACATCTTAGTTGTGGTTGTTGTAGAAAATCTTTAACTTTTAAAATACTTTGCTTATTTTTAAAGTGTTGCTATTTCAGAAACTTTTTATGACCTTATAAGAGACCAATTATTTTTGTTTCCTTTCAGTGGGGAAGATCAACTAGTCTTAATGAAAGACTCATTGGACACGCTTCTGCCATGCCATAATTCTTAGGCTGATTTGGTTTCAACCTGAGCTTGTAGTTTTTAAAAGTATACATTTAATCTCTTATCTCATTTAGGAATCAAGTTTTTCAGACAACTATTGTTATTAAAATTGCTGTTTCTAATTATTGGCCTGGTTAAATAAATGAAAAAAAATCTTGTTGCCTGAGCCAATTATTCTTATTTAAGTGAGGTGATATATGGCTTGCAGAAAGCAGAGACAATGAAAGAGACACTAAAGATTTACCAGTAAAATTGGTTCTCTTAATTGCATAGGATTGTCTCTTGAGTTCTTGCTTGTCATTTTTCTGTAAACGGCCATATTATTATTGCAAAAAGCCAGTAATTACTGGCTCCTTTTTTACTGGCACAAATGAGCTGGGTCTGGTCATAGAGCCATTATTTAATGAAAGCAATAAACACTTGTTTATGGCACTGGAGTGATTTGGATAATATATCTGGCAAAGGTCAGACATATTCACCAAGTGGGCAATAGTGACCCACTAGAGGGGTTTCCTTCAGGAATGGATGTTTTAGCCTAAACATTAGGTATGTAGAATGGGAAAGAATGGATACTCATAGGAGTATTACTATTTGAAATTCTCTTTTATTTCTTTACAAGTTTAAGACTTCTTAATTTACTATTAGATATTCAGGTCAGTACAAAATATATAATGTGAATGTTGTTATTCTCCTGAGATGTTTGTCGGGATAGAATTCTAGCTGAACATGATATAATTTGGTAAATCGTGAAAATGATTTCCATTGTTTTTTCGGACGTATAATTATGTCATCTATATCATGCTATTCCCATGTGGATTTGTTGTCCATATGCAAAACACTTGTTTTTTGTCACGTCATAGATTTGGCTACAATTATTTTTAACTGCGGGTTTCCTTGCCATGACCACATGCTTTTTCAATGTGATCAAAGACAAGAGTTGAAAATGAGCAATAGTGATAAACCCATTGTACATCAGTTGTATTCCGTATTGAAACTATATTAAACTCTATCTAAAAGAAAGCAATTTCTTTTACATAAATGGATTTTTTGCAAATTATTGCAGCTGGTTTCCCATTGAAATGTTTTTTTTTTGTTCATAGATGTGGGAGTGTTCAGTCAGAAGTGACATCTGTGTCTAGTATCTTCCAGTTTCTGTATTTCTTCATTAATTAAACTGTTGCAGTCATTCATCACCTCAAACTATTTGACCTGACCAGAGCTCGCACTTGTTCATTTCCATTCTACCTCTCCGAAGTGGCACTCTGCAAGCAAATGAAAAAGACAGCATACTTTGCTTTCAGACTATTACACACTCTCATATGGTTATTCAAAGGGGCCCTTTTATCAAAAAATACAGCTTCATGAATGATCAATGCCACTGTTAGAAGACCTTCCCTGACTCTTCAGGGCAGAAATCAAGACTTGATTTTATGCAGAATGAATAGTTAATGTTTAAAAAGTAATTTCTCAAACCTGCATGACATTTACTAATAAAATCCTTGTTACAATGTGTGAAGCCTTGTAAAGGATGTCAAATGCATGACAAATGACCAAGAGGAGCCTTTAAAGTAATTCTTGACTCTCAGCAATAATTAGGTAGAAAACACTTCATTAGATCAGTGTGTTTCCTCAGCATTTGTCAACTTGTCAGGAGGCAGCAAACACTGTTGCAATATGCATATTGTAAAAGGTACAAACCTGCTTGAGCAACTTCCTAATTAATAAGTCAAAACAGACGTGTTGGGAGTTTTTATCAGTGCCTTCCAAAAGTTTTCACACCCTTTGGACATTTTTACATTTTGTTTCTCTAAAACCATCAACTTTAATTTTCTTTATTTTGGCTTTTATGTGATTGACCAACATAAAGTTGTCTGTTATTGCAAAATGGAAAGGCAAATTAAAAAATCTTTCACAAATACACATCTGAAAAGTGTTCTGTACATTTTCTCTGATACTCCCACAATAAAATACAGTGTCACAAATTACTTTCAAAGTCAACTAATTGATAAATACAGTCTGTAATTTATTCTCACACAGATAAATGTGAGAATAAATTTGTAGGTTATAGGTTGGAGAACATATTCTCCAACCTATAAATGTCGTATAGGTTGGAAAATATGTTGGGCAACAAATATTAGTCAAATGAGAACCACAAGAAATCCCATTTGGGATTGGTAACAAGTCATGTAGGGAATACAGAAAATACATAGCAGAGGATTTAATGATTAGATCACAAAATATGGTGATGGGAGCATCATGCTTTTGGAATGCTTCTGTTCAGTAGGGACAGGGAATCTCCACGGAATTGATGGGAAGACCATTAGAGATAAACACAGAACAAAGACCACAAACATCTATCTGACGCTGTCATGCATTAGTTTAAATTAAAGCATACTCATATGTTATATTGGCCTATTCAAAGTGCAAACTAAACCCAATTAGGATTAAGTGTTTAAAACTACACTTTTTAGTTTTAGATTCACCACTTTTGTGAATGATACAATGTAGGAATGGATGGATTGATTAATACATTTTGAAGGTGCTGTATTATATCTTATGTTGTGTTTATTCCTTTAATCATGCTTTCTTGGAATCTCAGTAAATTAAGCAAATAGTTCATTGAAATGCGCATTCAAAACAAAAACAATGAAATATATGCTGAAATTATTTATCCACTATTAAAAGAATGATTGCACTGGGTCTTCCATTAAGTAAGCGATCAGACATTCTGAATGTTGCTGATTGCATTAATACTGAATTAGAATATATCTAAACACAATTACCATTTAACTGAATCCAGGATTGCTTATTATGGCTTCTCTCACTTTTTACCCAAATATGAATGAACATAATAGTATTTCATTACTACTGTGACATTTAATCAACAAGAAAAACTCACATTTTGGCTTATAAAGGGGTAAATGCCTGAAAAACTACAGACAACATCCTGATGAGTTTTGTTTAAATGAATACACCCAGTGATCACTTTTCCTGAAATGTCAGGATAAATCAGGAAAAAGGAGATTTTACTTTATTTATTTGTTTTTTTTTTTAAGTATGTCAGGAATTTTATTTTCTCACTTTACTTCCACATCTTTTCACCTTGGGAATTTAGAGCTGATATGCAAACACCATTCCCATAATACCGATAAAAGTGACCTGCTGGTTTTGCTGGGAGTGGTGGAGTGTGGGAGCAGCTAACATTATTTTCTCAATCCCAAGCCTCTGGGATGCTTTGTTGGGCTTTGTAGCTATAATGCCTGGAAGCCGAATGTGAGGCTGTAGCACTCACTACTGGTGGCATTTCACTATAAGCCAGAGGCAGACCACAGGCTTTCCTTGGGGGATTTGCACTGTAAAAAATGAGTCAGGCTCGTTTGCAACCCCAGGAAGTGGCAGTGGAACAGAGGAGAAAAAGTGAAATGCTGCCATAAAAAATCTATCACCTTACACTTTGCAATGCATGCCATACAGTGCTGAGGAAATTGCTTGTGGTCAGAAAGATTGTGGCTTGCATAATGATTTTCCCTCAATGTTCTCTTTTTCTGTCGTATTTTCCACACTTACTTCATTTTTTTCTACTTCTTCTGCTGCCAACTTAATGCATGCACACACCATGAGGAAAAAAAAGATACTAAACAAAGCTGCTCAGAGATTATTTACACATTTTTATTTATCAAAATTGAGAATCTTTTGCCACTGAAGAGTCAAGGGCAAAAACAATTTTTTAAAGTTGACTGAGCACCTCAGTCCCACTAATTCAGCACATGTGTTGTACAGAGGCAATAGAATCACCTAGATGGCATAAGAACATTGAGATTAGAAGGATGTGCAATATCATCAGGAGACAGGCCAGAGTCACAGTTGCTGAGAAGCCAAGATTACATCGCCAAAGAAGAGACTAAATCCTATCAGACAAGTCAGTGAAGGGAAAGGAGTCCATTGACATGGTGCTGAAGAATTCAAAAGGAAAAAAAAACTAAAGAACAAAAATCAGGTCAAAAAGGTTCAACCGTAACTTGAAACAAATGCATGAAAGAAAAGTCAGAGGAAATTGTGATAAAATGACATGAGAGGACTTCACTGATTTTAGATTTGGCTTTTGTATTATAACGCAAAAGTCCTTAATAAGTCAAAAAATTGTTCATTCCCTACTGACATGTAATTTAGAAAGTTCTTCAAGACTGGGACTGATGTTATTCTCGAGTCTGGATTAACATCAAGCTAGCATATTTAGGCCAAAGGAACCTGTTATCTTACTCTTAAAGGACATACACACTCCTTTGCATCCAATCTGCAGATGACCCTCACATGTATGAAACATCCAGCACTTACCGATTCCTCCCTGACTTAAACTAAACTGAACAACAAGCAAGACTTACAAATACATTTTTCTAGGTTCACTTTACTAGGTCCAAACCTGAATCTAGGTTTGGAATTGTGTCCTAAAAAAGTGAGCAGAAAGCAGTTCCCTTGTTGTTCCAAACATATGACTGGAGACTTCTTATTCACCCTTTGATTCAAAACATTATTCCTTTTTCCTACAGCATTCATTACATTTATGGGCATGAAAATTTAGCTGGCCATTTATGCTAATCAGGTGATGTCATTAAACGATGTTTAGTGACTATTCAGACAACCATTAGATACTTTTCCTCCTGAGGAGTTTGGCAACAGCGAAGGTTGATCATTAATTAGTTATATTAGGAGCAGAGTTAAGAGGGCCTGATTTTTCTGGCCAGATGTTCACAAGTGAGGGTCAGTCAGGCAGAAAATCAGCTATTTTCTGTATGCAACTCTGTAGTATAATAGGTGAATTCATTATTGCTTTCTAAAGAACTTTTGTTTAGTAAGTACACAAATTTGTCGGACAATGATTGTAAATGTTGCATAGTAATTTAGTTAAGGGTGAAATTACTTGATTAAAATACTTCAATAAGATCATGCAGTCAATGCAGTTTAACCTAACTGGAAAATAACACATCTAGCACATTAACACAATATAATGGCATTTCCACGGGGTATTGCAGCAGTTGAGCCTTTATTGGTCCAGGGTACAAGAGAGATTGCAACAAAATATTAGGTGACAAGAACAAGAAGCTGAATATGAAGAGTAAATCAATTCTTGAAGAGAGTGGAGCCAGGTGAATGGTCCTGTGATGGGCACCTGGGGATGTGACGTCATCAGTCAATACCCAAGTCTGATGATGAACAGGGAGTTTTTCTCAGTACCTCTTTTGTTGATTATCAAACAGGCTCACCTTGTCTTTCCTGACACGAGATCGATACAAAAACAGCCCGGGCATTTTGCAGTGACCACAGTCTCATTTCAATCATTATGCCTCATGAGAAGTTTAAACTTAATTTCTACATTAGCACCATGACAACCGACAGCCTCCAGAGAACAGTATAGCTGCAGTTACAAGGTTTTTTTTTTTTTTTTCATGGAGCCCTCCCCATTTGGTTAAGTGATGTATCATTGTGTGGCAGTACACATAATGACTTGTGCTTTTCTTCAGCACTTCTCTTACAGCACACAGAGTCTGGCGGAAAATCTCAGACCGGGCGAAGAGAGCAAAATCAATAATCTATTCTATTTAATGGGCTGGAGTGTCACAGTAACGAGACAGGAGTGGATGAAGCGGATTGTCCATTGCCAAATCTTAACAGAAGGTTGCTAACAGAGTCTCTCCTTTTCCCTTCCCATCCTTTTGCCTCTTTCTCCCTCCTGTCATCTACAATGTTGTACAGTACATGCTGTTTCTGTCCTTGCTATAATAAACAGTTGTGCTGCAGGTTATTTCAGCTGTTTAATTACTTTTTTTCGACTTTGCTGCATCTGTTTATAAAATCTTAATCCTCAACTAAATACTGTACAGTTCCTTTCTTTTCATCTACAGTCAAAATATTCGAAAAGGACTCAAGGCCTCTGTTTACTTCCCTTTCCACTGCTGAGTTTAAACAGCACAACACTGTCTACATTACTTTTCACGAAACGTGATCTGCAAAACTCATGCATAAAAATTCTTTCAAGACATTTTACTTTGATGCTTGTTTTCCTCCACACTGTGCTCTTCTCCAGTATCGACTACCAAATTAATCTCTGTGATTAAGATATACTGGAAGGTGACTGTTTCATTTCATGTACTACAAACAGAAGATTTAGCTGTAGTGTTTCACTGTCACTCCAACTTGGCACGCAATACTGGCAGCGCAGTGATTTAATACTTGGCTGATGGAAATTGGAAATCATCTTCTGAGACAACCATATTGTGTGCAGCCTTTCCCTGAATGCTACAGAGCAACGTGAGTGGAGTTTAAACACCTCCTTCTCCTAAGCCTGTCTTTTCGGCTTGTGGGCACCTTGACCTTTAGTGGATATTTTTGTAAAACCAACACACTGTCTAAGAACTACACATATGCTGTCACATCTGTAATTTAGAGTGATGGAAAGTGTTTCGTTTTTTTGCATATAGACTTTTGTAGACAGTGATTTGTTCAGAATGTTGAAGATTATATGAAATCTTGTACTGTTTCCTGTCTTCTAGCAACTTCTATTAGATACAATAGAAGATGCTTTTTACAGTTCACCATAGTTCCACTCTATAATTTTGCAATGTTGCAATGCTAAGTTTGCTGATGACACACATTACATGGTTTTCCCTTCTCTGCAACATTATACCGATATACACTATGTCAGCATTAGCACACAAACTGCAGGAGGTCTGTTAGACATGGCACCTTAAGTGCTATGGCAACTTGCTATGACACGGCATCATATTTAATGCCATTCCGTAGCACAAATGGCACAATGCCTGAAAAATACATAACACCACTCCTTTAATAATAGGTCAGACATATATTTTTAAAAGAAAACTGCAACCCAGCTTACAAAAACCCAAACACACATTATTTTCAACCTATTATCTTGGGAATCCTGGAATTATTACAAGACGAAACAACTTTGAGAACAATTACATTTGAAAACGTTTTTTTTTTTTTTGTCATGTCACAATGACTAAAAATTGTCATGCTAAGAGTAGTAAGATGTTATTTGACCAGCCTACTTACCTATACTTTAGCAGATCAAGAAGTGCAGCTGGTTATGCACACACAGAAACTGTGAAGAAGGAATAATGGTAAGACATTTTTGATGAGTTGGATAAAGAAAACAGGGGGATATAAAAATGGAAACAAAAAGGTGTAATAAGACGAACACAAGATGGTATGTTTAGTGATTAGGGCTGAATGTATAGCTCCCAGTCTAATATGTTTGAAACATCGTTCTCTGATAACCCATCTGAACCAACTTCAATCCCTTTAATGCAATTAACATAAAATATGAGATAAGCTATGGTGCGTTCAGTTTCAACTTGATCTAGACATGTTTTATCTTTGGTTAAATTGGCTAGGGAAATTAATGGTTTCTGATATGAGATGATGAAACAATTCCAAAGCCATAGAGTCATTCAGTTCAGCATGGGGCTATGTTAACAGGGCTTAGGCTTTGATGTCAAACGACACTCAACGAGAGTTTTATGGACTTAATATTAAATTTGGTATTGACCTGTATGTAGATAAAGTCAACATGGTTACTTGAAATCTAACAAACAGAAAATATTTCCACTGAAAGAGATCACAAATGTTTGCCACAATATTTGAATTTGGTAAGATAATATATTTTTGGATACCAAATGACTCACACCCTCCTTACTCCTGTACAGCAACGCAACGGGGAGGGAAGGAGACATCAATCAATGTGCAACAGCAGGGTACACTCATTACTTAGGAGTGTAATAAGATTTTCTGATAATAAAACACTGCAAACTTTCTTGTCACAATAAAGTCTGTCTCAAGTACTATGCAGTCATCACGTGGCTGTCTGGTGAAGTTAAAACTTTTAGATAAGAGCCTTGCAAATGGAGGTGAGTACCTTTAACTTGTCACTCTGTTGTAGTTATGCTTAAGACTCAAACTTTTATTAGCAAAAATAAAAATGGTTCACGACTTCTTTGGTTGTGCTGACAGTTGGCTACTACAGACCCAACCTCGGCCTGGCTGAGAAAACAAAAGCATTAAAGACGCCTCCACTACCACTTAAGTGATTTGTGTAGGAGCATTTCTCATACTCAGTAGAAAAGAGAAACATTTATAAAGTAACATTCTAAGGCATTAGGAATACCTTAGAATTAGAGAAGCAGTGCATATCCTAGTTAAAGCTGAACTGTATTGCTCTAAAGTGATTACAGATCATTTCAAGTACAATTCAGTTCTTAAAATAAACATTTTTCACAAAAAACATTGCTGAAATGTCATCTTTCAAACTGATATCATGCATCATCTCGTCTCATGAGCTTTATGTATCAATACTGCACATCTCTCCTCATGACAGGTTTGGGTTTATTGTAGGCCCATTGTAGTCACATGAGACAACCAACCACAAACATTTACTAAAAAATCTACAAGATTTCATAGTTCTGGATAGTTTGTAAGTCAGAGTTGCAGTTTTTTTTTTTACTAAACTTGCAGCAGGCAGGGTGAGCAGACTGCCCCTGGTGTCCTGTACTATGCCAACTTCATCAAAGACACCTGGATAGTAGGAGCTGCCTGCCGGACATTCGGCCTCTGAGAAACGACCCTATGTGGGCTTCACACTGAAGCTACTCCTGAGATCACCTCTAGAGAAACCACTCTGAGGCAAACTAAAAAACTCCCACAATATACTCACCTGGATTACTCACCGGCTCTCCTGCAGCTCCCCTGACCAGGTCAGCTGCATACCTCCTGCCTGTCTGCCCTCCAACGCTCTGCTCCAAAACGGCCTGTATCTCACCTTGCAACAACAATGACCACTTTTGTAGAAAACCAAAACTAATGGTGCCTTTTTCTGAAACTAAACTAACCTGCAAACTAGTAATGTTACTTTTCTATTATAATTTATACTCATATCAGTCCACAAGATTGTCAGCTCTTCCATCTGTTTTCCATTGATGCCTCCTGGTCTAAGATATTAGGAGAAACTTGTTCTAACATCATTTGTGCTTTTACTGCTAAGCTCCGTGATTATTTTGGACCTGTGGACCCGGTCAAACTCTGTTCATTTAACAAACAAACTCTGCATCCCAGTCCATATTCAAACCAGCTGTCTAGCTGTGAGGTAATGGTCCTAATCATTGTTTCCCTGTACAACATATCAAATAAAAGACAAGATGAAATGTTTCCTTACTGTTAAGTAATTACACAGTATTACAACTCATCTTCTTTCTTCACTATGAAAAAAGGTTAATATATGAACATTTTGTCATGAACAGAAAAACAAGCATGTCTATTTAATTAGCTCTATTCAATCAAGAGATATTTGTAAACCAACCCACACAAACAGAAACCATATTTCCTGCAAGACACCGAAACATAAACTGTAATCTTTGAAGTTGATAATTAAGTGATAGTGAAATGCCTTATTTTACTTTTTTCTGCCATTTTAAGAAAAAGTGTGCCGTACGCCGATGTGCTTATTCAACGTTTGGTTAGACATTCACACACATGAGTGTAGTTCATGACATAAAATGAACTACTCTCATACTTTTATGTTCCATAATCCCCAGTTAAGCAGCTCAACCAAATTTGTGTATGTGTAACTCACTCACTGTTACCTCCTCATTGTATTACCCAAGTGAAAAATGTTAATTTGTGAGAGTTGTTTGTTTAGACGTGATTTATTATATATTTTATTTCTAATTTAAAAAATTAAATAAAGAATTACCTGAGAGAAAAAATAGCAACAGTGAGATGTTTTGCCCCCTCGAAGGTAATTACGAGGCACAAGTCGGAATCCACTGTGACTCAGAATGATAACCTGTTTGCTACATTCAGTGCCATATCTGTTCAGCTGTCCAGTCTGGGAGAATTTGTGCTGATTGACAGGTTATGTTTGTTTACAATTCTATAACTTCCTATGCTGCAGTCTCTGGGCTACTACAGGAAGGCAGCTGTAGACGAGGAGCTAAGACAGCTTCAAGGGCACCTTGGCTTGGTGCAGCTCTTCCTTACTTGTAGCAAATCTTGACTTCTGCATACAAATATGCAGAGCCTAAAAGTTACGGCTGGAGGCAACACACATATTTAAGTAGAGAAAGTCTGCTTTTTTTTACCCAAGGAAAACGGAGAATACAGATCTGTCATATAATGATATCTTTTCAACTGCAGCACTTTTTTACTAGAAATATAACATGTAAAGCAAACACCTTGCATTATTTACTGCAAAAGGAAAGTTTACTATGGTCCTCTAAAAAATATGGATGTAAAATGTAAGAAGTATACATTTTAATCTAACCAAGTAACACTTATTAGAGAATAAATTACATTCTCTTGTAATCAAAAAGGAAAAGAACACTGAAATTGAATCCACTTACACTCTATTGAGAGAAACGCGGCTTTTTCCAAAATTAGTCAACCGTTACTTCCTGGGTTTATCCAAAGCTAGGCAGTATCGGGACATTAGTCTTAGCATTTTAACAAGATGCATTTAACTCATGGAGGGAAGACATGAGTGACTTGACTTTAGTTTTCAGGATGTCTGAGGGCAAAGGGCTGAGCAGCTGCAGACTGCTCCAGCTGCCGGGAAGTTCAGATGAGCCAAAGGCCGAGGACACAAATGCCCAACACAGTACAGAGGAAATCAGCACATTTCATCAGAATAAAGGCAACAGCTGAATGGCCTGTGATAAAAGCTCGTACCGAGCCATTTTAAGAATTGGCAGCAGTGGTGGAAACTGATTGCATGCATTCATTGCATCTCATTTCCTGCTCTTTCTTTCTTACAATAAGTCACAATTTCAAGATTTTGATAGTAAGAGGAGAAAAGGACATTTGTATATCATTTTCATGCAAAATGTGTTCATCTATGTCACTGAGTGGGAGAGGGGTAGGCAGAGGATTAAATCTGTCTTGCCACATGCCACAGGTCTGCTGTAGTTTTCATATTAGTATTGTAATTATTTGTGACTTGTCATAGCGTTAATTGAAGTTGGAGGATTTTCAATTCTGTGACTAATGGGTTAATCCTGGCTACGTTTACAGGTAAGACGTGTTTATATGTCAAGTAAAAGTCAAAATGGCAATATCCTGCATATGGATGCATGGGTGGTTGGACTTAAGGGTTTGAGCATTTAGGAACTGTATTACTTTGCAGAAAGTTGTCGCAATTAGCACCCTCGTCACCATTTAGTCCACATTTTTCAAAAATATTAACGTATGGTTGGCTGATAATATATTCTTTTCACTTTTGAATTACTGCCCTAATTATGCTCACAAAAATATTCAGTAGTTTAGAAATACTTCTGTAATCATGTCCAAATTCAGTATGTTTTGCAACAAATGGGTCTTCAGAGGTCTTTTCTTTTACATATCATGATCCTGAATTCCTTACCGCTGAGAAAGTTAACTACTTTAGTACAAAATGAGCCGACATATGCGTAAGCAGCATGTAAAATGCAAACATTGTTTTTTCTGCTGAAAATATACAGATACTTCCCACAGAGACAAACATGAGGAAAGTAGCCATCTTGCTAATTCAGACCAGTTCTAGGCACAGAAAGATCCATCAATACTATTACTATCTTCAGGAATGGTTCATTCTGAGTTTTCCCAGAGTAGAAGCATCTTATGGTAACTTCAGCAGATTTTCAGCCTTTCCATTGGTCTCCTTGCAGTGGAATGTGTCAAGAAAACCTCCAAAGGAAGTTGACCAAAGTACCTGGACCACCTCATCTGACTGCTCTTGAAGCAGAACAACAGCAACTCTAGTTCAAACTCCTTCTGTATGATGGAGCTTTTCTCTCAATTCCATCCATCCTACTCATGAAAAAGACACCAGCAGTCTTGAACTCCTCTGCTTCAAACTTTAGAGTGCTGATTCTCATCCTGGTTACTTGGCTCTCACACTGAGAAATGCCACATTGCATATGGAAGTTGATTGCTTGACAAGACCAATACAGTCCCATTATCTGCAAGAAACAAAGATGAGACCCTGATATCCTCAAAGTCCCCATGACTACATCTTAAGAGTCTGTCTATGAACTCCATAAAAAGTGATCAGCTTGGAAGAGTCTAATTTGCACAAGTTCAGCTTTTTGATGAGGATGTGCAATTAAATTATGTCAATAAGTAATTCTGAACTGACTAGAGCTAAATGTACATGGTTATATGTTTGCTTGTATTAGCTCTACGATAGACGTGCAACCTGTCTTCTGTTGTTCTCATGCCTGAACAGAGCTCAAATAGATGGGAACATGCCATTATGCTATCCAGGCTATAGTGGATGTAAGAGTGAGTGGATGGAAAAAGTATCACTTTCTTTTTTCTCTTTTTCTTCTAGTACATCAATAATTCACTGTTGTGCAAAGCTGAAGTAAAAATGAACTGAATGATAACAATGACACCACGCATCTTTCGTATGAATCCCTTTAAAATTAGTCCAGATGTGCTTCGTCTGAAAACATATAAACTGTCTTGTGCTTGAATTGTATTACATACAAATATGAAGAAGTTGTATCTGGTTTCTGAGTCAAGGTTATAATTTGCTCTTGCAATCACATTGTCTACTGATACAAACTGCATAATATTGTACACAGTTTGTAAAGTAAAAAGGTCACAAATTGTTCTTCTCCTTGATGTGCAAATCTAATTTGTTTATAGCATCTGTGACGGAGCATCTGCTGCTTACCAAGGAGACAATTAGCAATCCATCAGTCAGTGCTCTGTCTTGTAGTTAACTCTGATCATGCTCTGCCAAAAAGAATGGGGATCGACAAAGAAGTGTTGGCTATTGGGTGTGAACTCAAGCTGGGCGTTTGCCCTACAACTGGTGAGTCAAAATATTTGCTATCTCAGAGCAGAGACTAAAATTTTACTTAAACAAAAACTGATTGGCTAAAGATTTCAACTACCGAATGTCTCGGGTTACTAACTTTGCTCACTAATTTAACTTTTACCATTAAGGGGTGCAAAATGTCAGGAAACCAGTAAACTGCTTTATTATACACATTTATGCATATTAATGTATATATTTGGTCTGTGATTTGTAAAAGTTTTAAGCCTTTTTAAGCCGTGGTGGCCCCTAGCCCCTTCAAATACTCGGGGTCCACTTCATATAAAGTAGAGATCTGTTAAATGTGTATATTTAGGAGGATATTAATATAAATGTCTCAAAGTACATATATTTTTGGCCTCAAAAATATATGTACAGCTAAAGCTGTTAACCAATATTTAGTTCTTTAGTTTTTTCATTCCCTTCAAAGCTGCAGTATGTAACCTTTTAAAAAAAGAGGAGCAGGAGATGAACGAGGCATACGTGAGGATGATTGACAGCTCTAAAACCCTCCCCCTGGCTCTGAGGAGCTCAAATTATTTTCACAGATTTTCTATACTGTGATGACATAGTGACAGTTTCAACAAATATGTAAAAACCGTTTCTTATAAAAGCTACATACTGCAGTTTTAATGACAATGAAGGTTTGTCAAGATTTATTAACGTAATAATTTTCATGTATTTAATGTTATGAACTATTCTTGAAGTATGCAAATACCAATTGTTATTAATTTTTAATCTAAATAGTTAACCAAAATACGGATGGATACACATACAGGTAAAAGCCAGTAAATTAGAATATTTTGAAAATCTTGATTTATTTCAGTAATTGCATTCAAAAGGTGTAACTTGTACATTATATTTATTCATTGCACACAGACTGATGCATTCAAATGTTTATTTCATTTAATTTTGATGATTTGAAGTGGCAACAAATGAAAATCCAAAATTCCGTGTGTC
>CAEGAE010009935.1:0-32604 GCA_903067095.1 Girardinus metallicus
ATGGATGGATGGATGGATGGATGGATGGATGGATGGATGGATGGATGGATGGATGGATGGATGGATGGATGGATGGACAACCATCAGATTGGTGCAGAATGTTTTAATACACCTTCGTCTTTCCAGAGTTTCAGGAACTCCTGATCATTCATGGAGCTTCTTTAAAAATGTGACAGTGGACGCTGACATTAGCATTGAAGGTGTCTGTGCTGCTGCTGCTACATGTTTAGCATTGAGATGTTATTTTAGGTTTGAATAGCTACACTGGTAGGCTAACTCCTTTTAGCACAACATGAACACAATAACAATCTTCTCCAGCGTTCAGATCAGGTTTTGAAGTAAAAATGAACCAAGAGAAGCAGCTTTAGCATCCATTTACAGGCGTACAAGAAACACAGAAATACAAAGGTTCTCCTGGAACCTTCATGTTCCCGAGATTGATTGCTTTAAAAAAATTATGAGTTAAAATCTATGTAATTTATTAGTGAGAATAAGACTGGGCCATACTTTACAGGTTTTGTCTTAACCATCCACCTTCTCATTTTGCTTATGATGCATTATAAATCTTTTCATATCATCTGCTTTTACAGAATTTAATTGGGATGTATGTCCGAGTGCATTGAAATTATTTTTTTTTGGAAACTTTAAGACAGCATATGCTGTGAATTGTCACTATATATATATATATATATATATATATATATATATATATAATTTAATCAAAATTACACCGGACGATTAAACTGAGATATTGAGGGAATTTCGGAAGGTCTGATCGACTGCGTGAGATAATAACACTCCACTCCGAGTCCCGACGCATTGTGTGGAGCAAACTTACCGTGACAACGCGTAGGCGAAAAACACAGTTCGTGTGAAAAGGGAGGCTTGTCTGCTACTAGTAACTTAGGGTGCTCAACAGCAACTGGAGGGCGCATATTATTGACCGAGTCTCCTAAAGTATTTCACAAAACAAAATAAAATAAAAATAGTGAGCAGAATTAAAAAAAAAAAAAAAAAAAAAAAGGAAGAAAGAAAGAATTATTTAAATCCCATCATGTTTTAGGCATGGATCCTCCTGGCGATTAAAAGGAAGTAAATGAAAAATCGTGAGATTTATTTCCCATCCGTTGTTGTCCTCCTGGCTCTCTCAGCGCCCAGAAGCTGATCTGAATTTGGTGGAGACTTTTAGCTACTTGAAGGCAAAAATCCTCGTTGTTCATTAAACTTTGGCTTAATACAGAATGACCCAAAGGTCACCTAAAAACGCTTATGGCTGCTGGATATTTGGCCTGTCGCTTTGTGCGAAAGTGCACATGTAAGACTTTTCATTCTTCAAACAAGAACGAAAAAAAAAGTTGAATGGTTATTTTATGGGTTTTAGATTATTCTTTTACTCTGTTTTAAAGCTTTAAATTAACTGAATATTTGTATTTTAGCTAAAAAAAAACATAAATATTTAACATCATATGCATATTATAATTATATGCAAAATAAAATAAAATGAAGAGGAAAACAAAGAAGCAAGTCACCCAAAGAGATATTTTTTTTAACCCTTATTTGTGTTCCAGGTCGCGATGGAGGCGGTGATGAATGTGTGAGCGACATAAAAGAGATCTGCGCAAATTTCGGTGAGTAACATTTCTTCAATTAATAAAGGAGATGCATAACTCAGCCAAGTGCTAACAAGGTGATTCGTTACTACGCTGCACATTTACGCTCCCAGCACAGGAGGCTGGAATCAAAGGCAGATATGAAGGATGGCCTCGGCTTTGCATCTGCGCGTAATTCTTTACGCAGAGTCCCAGTTTCTGCACGTTTCAATTTGTTCGCAAACAAAAACAAGAATTAAATCCAGTTGGTGGGGAAATTTTTCCAGTCCATCTTTTTTTTTTTTTTTTTTTTTTTTTTCCTAACAAACTTTACTTGTAAAATAAAAAATTAAATGCGTAAAATGGGTAGGGAAAAAAAAAAGTAGAATTTTGGTATCGCAATTTTATCCAAATGATGCTCCAGTAAATCACACTCTAAGGTTAAAAGCAGGCTCCGTTTTCCAGCCAGAGCTGCTGGCTCGCACTGCAGAGATGGACTGGACGCAGCATCGTTTATAAGCGGTGGAAACCTTGGCAGCTATGAAATGCTTTCTCTCAGACTTCCTCCTACGCTTAGTTTCGCACTTCTGAGGGGCTTCGGACTCACTGGGAGTGTTTTGCTTTTTCATTCCTCTCTAATGCCGTTTTACAACCAGGACATTTGCGGCCATAAATTTCGCCGCGGTCCACACTGACAGGTGCAATTGTAATGCGTGGCGAAAACTGCAGACCCCCCGAAGACATCGATGTACAGTAAAAAGGAGTCTTTCTACTTTGTTTTTTTTTTTTTTTTTATTTAGTTTGTTGTACTGAAATAGATAGAAAATTGGGAAAATAATTTGTGAAATCAAAATAAAATAGAAAAGTAGAAAATACATAATAGAATAAACAAATAAATAAATAAACTGTGAATAACATTGGGAACATAAAAACGTGACACGCGCAACCATAATGAGAAATTTATGTGCCACGAACGCACCCTAACTCTTTCACTCTCTCCCTCCCTTTCTCTCGCTCATGTGCACGCACGTTCACCTCGTGCACACTCACGTACAGCCCCCCCTCCCCCCCATCATAATTCTTTAATATCAGCCTCTCGCCTGCGTAAAAATGGACCCTTGGATGCGCGTGCACGGAACAACAATTTGTGCGCGGCGGGCTTTGTGAGGCCTGTGATTAGTGAAAAGGGCATTGTGTGTATGTGTGTGACAAATGCTGATTCAGCTTATTTGTGAGCGACTACTAAAGCCTCCCAGAGGGTCCCTTTTAGTAAAAAGTTAAACTTTAACTGCTTTGTGGGAAGAAAAAAAAATAAAAATAGCCAAACGGCCAGACTTTGAAGCTGGTAAACTGTTGGAGTTTTGACTTGAAGGTTTTCAGGAGCAGCCACTGCCATTCTCTTTGTGCAATCCTGATTTTGTGATTATTTGTCTTTCACATTGAAGATGGTGCAGCTGTAACGAGTGATGTGTTTCTGCCTACAGCTCACAGACTGGAGCGACTGTGGGAAACACCAATCACGTGAATAATCAACACCCATTTTGTGGCTTTGAATCCACAAAATGCAGAAGGCAACCTACTATGACAACTCTGGACTGTTTGGAGGCTACACCTACCCCAAACCAGACTCCTACAGCTATGGCCCTGCTCACCAGTCCTACCCTGCTCCTAACATTGACACTGATTACCAAGGCTCTGTGTGTCCTATTCAAACCTCTGCGGTCAGGCCACCTCCAGCCCTCAAAGACAGTGACCTGAACGGGGACTGCATGCGGCAAACCAGCAGTCAGAGCAACAACAACAACAACAGCAGCAGCAGCAGCAGCAGCAGCAGTGGCAGCAGCCAAGCGAACAGTATTTCTGAGCAGCAGGTACCCCCACTGTCTGCAGCCTCCCCGAGCTCCAACAGCTCCACATCCCAGAAGAAGAAGTCTCCAAACAACAGCGCGTCGGGCCCGGCCACCCCAGCCCTCACCAAGCAGATCTTCCCCTGGATGAAGGAGACCAGGCAGAACTCGAAGCAGAAGAGCAACAACAACTGTGCTGCTGCAGGTAGAGATCCTGATGGTGCGTATGAGTGTATGAGTGTGTGGATAGCATGCAGGGCCGGCCTAAGGTATGGGCAAACTTTATTCTTATTGGTCCCAGGAGAGCATGCTGAAGACACATATGCAAGAAAAGTTTCCAAAGCTGAAAGTCTTGTTAGCAGAGACATTGTGGAAATGACTCTCCACCTGTAAGCATTTTCCACTTTGCTCTAATATTTATAGTATAAACTACACTCAGCCGAGTAAAAACCTGAAAAAGTGTCTTTTAGCAGAACTGATATTAATTTAATTAGGAACATGGTGAACAAATTTAGCCATGTCTGATCATATTCTTTCTCTTATGTTCTGAGCTCAGGCAAGCTTCATAGACTCATTATAAAATATAAAACATTGGAATAAATCAAATATGTTAGTTACAGGCATTTTATCTGAAGTGTTGTTAATTTACTAAATAGTTTGAGGTGGCTGACTTAATTGTAAGCATAGCATTCTGCATAATGGTCAGTTTAGTTAATCTCTGGTTAACTATAACCAGATTGAGGCCAGAGGTATTGTTGTGGCTGGAGGGTGTAACTGGAAAAATGCCCCAAAATGAAATTCTGCTTTGACCCTCATTCACCTGGCATCTGCAATCCCACTTTCTGGTTTATACATGAGCTGGAAAATATGTTATTTTCCCCATAACATTCACTTATGAAATTGCATCAAAGATTTGCAACCTTTAAACAACAAAGTGCCAAAGAGTTCATTTTGAAAACCATTACAAACAATTAGAAAGTCCAGTTTCCTTGAAGAAAAATATTAAGGAATAAGGAAAGACCAATGAATTATGCACAGTACTGTTTGTGAAAACAAGACTGAATTGTGAAGACATAAACCAACAAAATGTTGGCTTAGGTCATAAATCCAGTAGAAAATTTCTCTAAAGTTAATAAGTGTTTTTCCCTTCAATCTATTTCAAGACCAGCTCAGCTAAGCTAACTTTATTTATAAATCACTTTTAAGAACAGCAAGAATTGAATACAGCATGTAATAGAGTAAAATACTTTAAAAAATGGCATAAAGTTAATGTAACACTTAGAAAAAGAATAAGATACAAGTACATGCAGTAAATATTATTGAATAACTTGAATGACACACTTAAGATAACATTAATAGTCTAACAAATATTTTCATTCCAGTCTGCTGATTTGGAAACATGAGTCTGGACTTAATATTTAGATTTTGTGCCCCTGTAAGCCTCCATGTGTGGCAACGCCCCTGGCCTTGTTCAACCTTGAGCCGGCGCTGTTTGTGTCTGGGCCTTAACACGTTTACACTTCAGATGAACTGCTTTTTGTGTTGCACGACAACACTAAGACGCTGTGATTTGTCTCCTCAGGTGGGGAGGTGAGTGATGAGAAAAGCCCGCCCGGACCAGCCTCCAAGCGGGTCAGAACTGCTTACACCAGCGCGCAGCTTGTGGAGCTGGAGAAGGAGTTTCACTTTAACCGCTACCTTTGTCGCCCACGGAGGGTGGAGATGGCCAATCTGTTGAACCTCACCGAGCGTCAGATAAAGATTTGGTTTCAGAACAGGAGGATGAAATATAAAAAGGACCAGAAGTCAAAGGGGCTGGCGCACTCCCCCATGGGACACTCCCCGGACAGAAGCCCGCCGCTGAGCGGGCCCAATCACACCGGATACGCGGGCCAGCTCCAAAACGTGAATAGCCTGAGCTACGACGCGCCCTCGCCGCCGCCCTTCGCCAAGCCCCAGCAGAACATGTACGGCCTGGCCGCGTACACGGCGCCGCTGGGCGGCTGCATCCCACAGCAGAAGCGCTACCCGGGCTCCGAGTACGAACACCACAGCATGCAGAGCAACGGAGGCTTCGCCAACGCCAATTTGCAAGGCAGCCCCGTGTACGTGGGTGGGAACTTTGTTGATTCCATGCCAGCCTCGGGCCCCATGTTCAACCTCGGCCATCTCCCCCACCCATCATCCACCAGCGTGGACTACAGCTGTGCCGCTCAAATCCCAGGAAACCACCACCACGGACCGTGTGACCCCCATCCCACGTACACAGACCTCACCTCTCACCAAGTTTCTCAGGGAAGGATTCAGGAAGCGCCTAAGCTGACGCATTTGTAATATTATGACTTTTCTTGTGCGTGCGTGTGTGCGTGTGTGTGCGTGTGTGTGCGTGCGTGCCAAATTACGTTGCGCTCTTTTTTATTACCTCACTAGACTATTAACTATGCTCCGAGTGAGCCGTGTGTACTATGACAGTATTATTGATATTATTATTAATGCTATTGTGTAATTATTTTCTAAATAATACAGCTTTGTCCATTTCTCTTAAAATTTGGAGAAGCTCTAGCCTGATTGTTAATAGTTCTTTTGTTGTTGTTTTTTGTTCCCCTTTTCGTTTATTCTCAAGTGCAATGCGCAATGTTTGACTGAATATTTCATGCCGTTACTTGAAGGTAAGTCTTGTAGATCACAAAAAGTAGAAGCTCATCCTTAGATGGAAAGATTTTTAGGGGGAAAAAAAGAAGAAAAAATTGTCTGCTTGTTAAAGGATCTCATTTTTCCTCACCCTATTTATTTATTGCGTCATTAATTTTGCATAATCCCCGGAACTATAGCATATAGCCTATTTAATTATTTAATTGCTTTTGTATTGCACATTATTTATCGTTTATTATGCGAGTATTTATAAGTGTGGATTTCCGTTGCCAGATCGGACAGAGCGTGCACTTGTTGGGCAAAACAGGGTTTGTGTATTTTTTTTTCAGAAATGCTACCAAGTATTGATGGCGGAAGGAGCATTTCGAATTGTATAAATCTGAGACAAATGGGGGCATTTTATAGCGAGTAAACATGTCCACGGTTAATCTCGTGTCAAAACCTTAAGCGAAACGTAGACTATCGAAAAATTAAATATTACGCACACCAGCATGTCATTTTGTGTAGTCCTTTGCGTTTCTTTTTTTTTTGTTGTTATAATTATTTGTCTTCCATTGTTATTCCATTCAGTTGGACACCTATAAATTTATGAAACCCCGATGATATTGAAATGTTATATTTTATTGTGTTTAACATTTTGTAAATAAAGTGCTTAAACTTGTATTTGCTCGTCGAGATTTGTTGGTCTCTGTACAAAACGCAGCAGTGTCTCCTTGCTGCCACTGTAGCAGCGCGAAGAAGGTTTATTGACCCACAGCCTTCACTGTACAGTCCAAACAGACAGAGACGATCAATAATTAGACACCAGGATATCTAAAACTCATCAGACGGCTCTATGCTCCCAATGTAAAGTGCATTTTGGCGGAATAAAAGGCTCTCGCGAATATTGATGTTTTATTGGTATGGAGGGAAGTGAGTCTATGGGCTTATTGCATCCTCCATATGTCACTTATCATATTTTTAAGACTCGGCCACATGATTAGCCTTCCTCCCTCGTGCAATAGAAAGGACCAAATAAGCTCTTCCAGTAAAGAGCGGAGAGTAACCGCTGGCGGTTTAATTGATTTCAAAATACTAATAAAGCAGATAGGTGCCAATAAAATAAAAAGAGAGAGAGAGAAAGAAAAATAAAATACATGGTGGTGCTTTGACATTGGGAGAGACGCGGCGATATGTGTGCGTGCGTGTGTGTGTGTGTGTGCCTGAGAAAGAGAGAAAGGGGGTAGAAGGAGCAGTTCATCCTTTATTGCTCCTGGAGAGCCATTTCAAAGCTCATTAATCAAAAACTCGTCGCTTTCAGGCTCCTCGCTGATTCCCCCCTCCATGTGAACAAAGCATTTGCATTCCAAATCCAAGAAACACATTTCTAACCGAGCCAATCTTGAATGGTGGGGGGAGAGAATTTAAAAAGAGAGGGAGAGAAAGAGAGAGAGAGAGAGCAAGTAAGATGTTCTAGTTTTCTATAAGATGATAGATCCTGCGATTTAAGAGCGCATGAAGGCAAATGAAACTCTTGTCACAGAAATGATCAGCGGCTTTAAATCTGCGCAGGTTCACAGTCACTTTCATTCCCTTAAACTTTCCCTCATGCCAGACAGCCGTCTGAGCGCGCAGTTAAAACAAATCCCTTCAAACAAAAGCTATTAAATTGATCTGATCTTTCAAAACAAAGAGTCATACTGAATCATATGAGCTACTGGGGGAAGGCTGGGCTGCAAATCAGTCCAGTGTTCAGGGGACGGCGGCCATTTTACCCCCGCTGTGCTCTGATACTCCACTTTCTGTGCAGAGCAAGTCATTTAATTGAAATATGTCTCAAAAATAGGGTAGATTACGAGGACAAAGAGTGACAGACTTATAGATTTTAATTATAATATATAAAATCAGAAGAATAAACGATTTGACAGTAAACATCTATTTTAGAAGCTAACTATTAAACATGGAGACAGAACAAGTAGTTTACATATGTATGAATTAATTAATTAGAAAACAATCAGCATCAGAATGTAACCGCTCCAAATAGGGCAAATTGATTCTCAGATGATGTTTACATCTCACACTGATAGAATAATTTGCTAAAATTGAGTCAATAAAACAAGTGTAGCAATTTTAGTATTTTCTTCACTGAACTGTAATCAGGATTGCAGAGTATTTAATAGTTAAAAGTATAAAATACATTGAAATTCAAGGAATTTACCAAACTAATTTTGCTCATCTGCTTTATCCTCCGCATTAATAATAAATGCAAATTAAGAATTGGTTTTGATCAATGCATAAAATGATGCTCAGCTAGACATTTTAATTCTACTCTAACAAGCTGGCTTGACAACCGTTTCCCTGACAACCACAGCTAAGATGTGCCACACAGAAAACAACTGTCTCAGGGTTAAGAAACTCGGCTTGCTTAGAAGTTTGACTTTAGAATTAGCAGAGGGAGTAAACCAAATTAAAAACATAAATTCTTGCCTCAACACAGAAATTATACCAGTTGCAAATGCAATGTCGATCTTTACTGAATTGATACAATTGAAACTATAAGTTTACATGCAAGGCATAGAAGACACAAAATCTTACTGTCTAAATCAAACTGAACTTGTCAGTTATTTTTCCCCTAAATGTCAGCATAATTAAATGTTTGTATTATTATTATTTTCTTCTTTTGAATTGTGTGATTTGGTTTGGACATTTTTAATATTAATTAGCTTCTCACGGTAGTTTGTTGTAATATTGGCCCATTCCTTCTAACAAAACTGGCGTGTCTGAGTCAGTTTTATGGATCCCATTGGTCACACACACCATTTCATCTCTCCCCATATGTTTTCTATGGGATTGAGATAAGAACTTTGTGGTGGCCACTCCAAACTACGGACTTTAGTCAGTGTTTCACAGTGGCCAAAACACTGACTAAAGTCCTTAAGCCATGTTTATTATTATCATTATTTTTGTCACATAATGTTATTTTTGGATAGAATCTGTTTTTTGAAGTGCACCAGTCTCTCCTCCAGCAAAACTGCCACACAATATGGTGCTGTTGCTCCTCTGCAGTACTGAAATGGTGCATGTCTTCAAAATGTAAAGACTTTATTCCTTTGTGCATTTGAAAATCGTAATCTTACTTTTTTGTTGCAGTTGCTTTTATAGTAAGGGTTTCTTCGAGTCAGAATTACTTGAGGCCATTTTAGTACAGGAGTCATTTAACTAAAAATATCTGTGCTCTTTTGTACGCTTTGGACAGCAGTTTTGGGATTAATACTGACATCTTACACCAAAACATGTTCATCTCTCAGTTACAGCACCCATCTCCTCCCTGAATGGTAAAGATGGCTGGACATTCCCATAGTGTTTATACTTCTACTTTGAAGAAAGTAATAAAATAAACTTTTCTTTCATTATTCTGACATTCAGCAAATAAAAATATTGTTGCTTATCCAAACTGATCTTTGTGTGATTTAACCTCAGACAGTAAAGAAAAAAACTTGTCTTTTTATACCATGTAAACATGGTGTGCAGTCGTACATAATACAATCCGTATGAACAGATATGCCAACGCTACTGCACAGAATAAAGGAGAATAACTGCTGACTAACCAACATCTTTAATTTTTATTTGATAAAAAATTAAAGATGTTAAGAATCTGTCAGTTAGAATCTGTCACATTATTGTTAAAATGCAGTTATTATCCAACTCTACATTCCAAACAAACGTATTTTAATGAAATTGTAACAGCATTGACAAAAATTTAATGTTCCTCCAACATTATTCTTTTAGTGTGAATGCGTACAGCTTAGATCAAATGTAGCCATCTGTCATAGTGAAAGAATGCTTCACCTCATTTAGGAACCACAGCAGCAGAGTTCCTTTGCTTGGAGCTGTTTTGTGAAAGAGAAACGTAATGGCAGGACGGACATGGAGCTCTCTCTCTGTGTCTGTCTCTCTCTCTCTAAAAGTGTGTTGGAAGGATGTGCATGCAAATAGAACAAAATGTATTGTTGCAATCACGAGCGACGATGCAAGTTTAATTGTCTCAGTCCAATTATATGTTTTTATTTTATTATCCTCTTTATTCTGCAGCTGAAATTTTTAAATAACTAAATCAATCCAGAAGAACTCCAGCGCATGGAGCTTATTTTGTGTCTATGATTGGACACAAGCCGATCAGACCACGCCCTCGCCGTGGAGGCTTGATATTTACATCCGTGGAAGTGGACCAACTATTAACGACAACAAGACATTCCGGTGGCCTTTAAACTCATAGACGCACAGGAGGTGGTGGAAAGATCATGCATCTCATTTGTTTCGTTTTATTTTTTTGTAATGTGTGTCAACAAGACCGACGGACACACGATTTTAAACAAGGGTAGCAGTGGAGAAAAGCAGCTTCTCTTGTAAAATGTTCGGCTTATTGGCTGTACAACGGGAAGAATCGTCCATTCAGAAAGCAGCATCACCCTTCAATCATGCCTCCAGGAAAGCTGCTGTGACCATCAGCGTTGCGGGAAGATATCGCGATGACTTCCTCCGTGCAAGTGAGCATCATTCAATCCTATATTAAATTATATATAGAAGTTTCTATTGTTATTAAAAGCGCTGTTTGAAGATCTTGTAAGAAGCAAAAGAAACTGGTCAACAAATCTGGTGACGAATTCAGTTTCTGTTTTGTTCTCCAGCCGCTTTGTTCCTTTGTTAAGCGCCTCCTGCTCTGCTTTGTTGTCATCGCATCTCATTGTGGATTATGACGCTTCTGGAAAAGATTGACTTTTCAGCTGAACTGATAAATGAAAGGTGTTTGATAGAAAAACAATTAGTTTCAGAGCTAAAATTATTTTTTATATCATTGAGTTTGATTTTGGTAAATGGAATGAATTATGTCATTTTACTAATGCAAGCTACCATGTTATAGTTGAAACTATTAAAAATGTGAAAAAAAATGTTAGAAATATGCTTGTTTATTGTAAAATTTTATGTTTGTATGCAGATGTGAAAAAAAAAAAGAGATCACACAACCTAATCCAACATTAGTTGGAGATAGGCACCAGCACCCCTCCCGATCCCACGAGGGACAAGGTGTTAGAAAATGGATGGATGGATGGATGGATGGATGGATGGATGGATGGACAACCTAATTCAAAGAAATTTACACAGCAATTAATCTACATCATGTTTTAATGAGCTTTCAATGAAATACATTTCTTTGTTTTATGTTTTTTATTTGTAACATGATGAATAAAGTTTCTGGCTTTCCTCACATTATAAAACTTATGCTTTTGAGTTTGAACACAATAATTATACAATAATATTTACTGCAAACCTTGTTTTTATCTGCATTAAAAATGCCTTGATATTCCTGAAAAACATAAAATTATGCACCTGATGTTCTGTGGAGGTTTTGTGATTTTATATGCTTTACAATGAGCTAAAATCCACGTAACCTCTTTGGATGTTTGTGTTCTGTGACAGGAGATTCTGATAATCATTAAAAACAGAAATAAAGTTGTTTAAACCAGTGCGTCTTTTTGTGAAATATTTTCCTAATATCCTTCCACTGTTTTTTGTTTTTAAGAAAACAATGTCCTAAAGAGATCAGGATATTTCTTTCTGCATTTCTTGATTGCAGGTTTTCTCTGTGTAAAATTGTTTTGGGTTCAGTCTGGCTGGATGTGGATCACATACCCTGACCATCTGCTGCGACAGAGGACGCAAATGTCAGAGGACACCACCATCACCAGTCCTTCACTCTGTGGCCTCTGTTGTCATTAAACATTCACTCCACTGTGTGTGTGGCTGAATGGGCAGAGGCGACAGACGCTTTGTCACTGCATGGGGAGGGCATCTGGGTTTGTTTGATAACTCACAGAGTCCACAGTGAGCTGCTGCCTTTCACTGCCTGGACACATCCCATCATGTTTATGTCTCAACATTTGGTTGCAGAGGGACGCATCTGTCCTTCAGTTTAAAATCAGGCATATGGGCAGATCTGGATGAGGCCCCAACTTGATTTAATGAAGATGGAAAAATTCACAGTGAAAAATGTGCACAGCACAAACTATTCTTGTTCCTCTTTTATTTCTACATCTGTGTTCACCACAGATGATTAAGATTTTTTAATGCCTCTATATTTGTGGTTGTTTTACTCTGTAATCATTTTAATAATTTTATGCTTAAACAGCTGTAAAGTTTTTGTATCATCTGACATCGTTTACAACTTTCCCCAGATGTATTTATTGTTCTGCCCTAACAACTAAACAACACTATTACTGTAATAAAATAATCTATCAATGGTAAATAAAAAAGAATAATATCAATTTTAGCACATTTTTCAGACATGGGGAAAAAAAATCCCACATGAAGGAAATTCTGTTTTTAACAAAACTGCTGGAGCCGCCAATAACGGTGCCCTTTTAAATTCTTCAAACAAACAAACAAACAAACAAACAAACAAACAAACAAACAAACAAACAGAAAGCTTTTTTATATTTATACAATTAATGGTTTCAAGATATTTTTTTCCCTTTGTTAAATGTGAAGTGACACAGGCCAGCTTCTATTAGTTAGTACTCTAACTAATAGAATGCTAACAGAATTAAGTTATGTGATAATCTTCAAGTCAGGAAATGTCACCAAACAAATATCAACTCACCTTCAGTTGCCCATATCTACAGTTAGAGAAACAGACATGTTTATTTTGCCCTCAAATAGAACAGCGTTGATGAGAGAGGTTAGAAAACTTCAAACCAAAACCGAAAGCCCCTGAATATCTTAACAACCAAACGTTTTAAAACTTCTGCACATATTTTTTTCAGTATCAATGGCACTGTTAGCTTTTTAGCAAAACTTTGAAGTTGGTCATTCCTTATGGTAAATAAAAGTGGTAATTCTAATTGTACTGTAATTTTAGTCATTCTATGATCTTTAACAATATTGTGTATTATTCCAGTTATGTTTGTTGTTTTTTTTAAACAGTATCTAAGAATAATTGGCTTGCTTGCAATCTTTTATTTTGTTTTTATTAATTTTTATGGGTATTTGGTAACTAAGCTTAGGTGATATAATGGCCAGATTGATTCAGTATGCCACAGTTTTCTTCGACAAACATCAAAGAAAATAATCAAAGCTAGAATTTCTTGACAACTGTGAAAAAATACTTTCTTCTATATGTTTTAAACACCTTCAGTTGATTTTATAACAATAATATAAATAGAAATGTAAAAAACAGAAGAAAAGAATTAAAATTAGCTTGTATATCTCAGTAAACAGTCATAATCAGATCCTGTTTATAAAGAGATTATTTACATTCAATAGTGTATATCATTGCTGCCACTTCAAATAATTAGAATTATTGTGAGGAGGATGAAATTAGCACATAATACTAATGAATGTGCTAACATTTGTTTTCAGATATCAGAACCACAGACTTAAAGCAAGCAAATACATGAAAACATTTTTTTTCAGTTTCTTTCTTGTGCCATGCACCGCCTTGGAAAAAAAACATTAATTTGTGTTAAATCTTATTTTTTTAATTTATTTTTTTTCCCTATTTTTATTGTATTTATTAAATGCAGAAAAGTAATATTGCTCATGTTCATAGTGTTACATGGTGGTGGCTTCATCAGGCTGTGAGGATGTTTTTCTTGTGTAGAGATGCTGCTCTATGGAGACTGATGATGCTAAATACATGGTAGACCTGAAGAAAAAATTTCTAGGGCTGCACTGGGATGGTAGCGCAGGTTCCAGTACAAGAACAATCCTTAACATACATCTAGATGCACAAAGGAACGGTAGAAATAAAAGTATATTCATATACTAGAATGGTCTAGTCAAAGCTTGGACATAAATCCACTGAAAATCTGTGGCAAGACTTAAACATTGCTTTTCACAGACAAATGCCTTTCATCCAATGAGACTAAGAAATTGTGCAATAACAAATGTACAACTATTTTAATCCATAGACTTGCAACACTAACAGAGATTTAATCCAAAAGACGTGCAGACATTATCAACAATATTTCAAGTAAAGGAAGAATACAGATGCACACCACAAGTTTGATATTATGTATCATTTTCAATCCACTTTACAATTATATATTACTTTGTTGTGGCCTATAACACCAAAGTCCAATAAAACACCTTAACGTTTTTGGTTGCAACGTGACAAATTGTCAAAAAGTTCAAGGGGCATGAACATGTCTCCGCGACTGACTGCCAACATTAGACAAATGGCAAGTAGTCATGGAAATGTGTGAAACAGAAACTTTAGATTCCATTTTTTAGTTTCTCTTTGCAAGATGTGTCCTCTTGATTCATAAAACACGTTAGTGGCAGGAAACATGCACCCAGCCTGTTCAGAACAACAGTAGCTGAGGAATCTCCCTGCGTGGATCACACATGCTGTCACAGAAACTAGTGCGCAAGGATTTATCGCAGCTCTTACGTGTTAGTGATATTGATATAATTGTAACTATAATGAATGACTCCCTCCTCGGGGGGATGATTTAGAGGGCCTGGCCAAAAGGCTCTTCTCCTCCTTCCTTGTTTGAAAGATAACTCGGTGACGTGAGGAAACCTGAGGTAATTCATACATTACCCCAAGCCTTGACTGAAACGCCCCGGTAGTCTATATCAAAAAGTATTAGTGCTTCAGCTCTTTTTGTGAGGTTCGTATGGATTTGCTTCACGGCATTTTCTGTGTGAAATTATGAGTGAATAAATTGCATCTTCATTTATCTAGAAAAAAAAAAACCTTCTGTGCTGACTGCGATACTCAGCTCTCAGCGCTTTACATAATTATATTAGTCTTCTGCTACGCCATGAAATTGATTGCCCAAGAAAATGAACTTGACTTTGCTATAAATTACACCTATGGATCATAAGAAATGTGTTATTTTGTTTAAAATAGTACCTAATGTAATTAGAGCTCTAATTCATGGCGAGCTACAAGTGTGCCTATTACAGTAACAGGGTTTGGAATTTAATCTGTCTGCTGGATAAAGAATGATCCAGTGTGGTTTTCATTTGTAATCCCAGACACATTATTTCAGTAAAATAGTCTGTGACTTTTAGATATAAGAGATGGATTGTTTGAAATAATAACTATATTCATAAGCTTCTGGATTGAAGTTAACACTTTATGCAAGAAAGTTTGCCACTCATCCCATACTCGAACTTTGGGAACTGCTCTGCAGGAACTTTTAGTTTTTCGGAGCAGTGAGAAAGTTGCTCATCAGTGTTCATGCCAGGACACAAATACGAGTGAATTAAACAATCTTCACATTTGGGTAATAAAATCTAAAATATTATGACTGAGTTGTAGCTGATAAATACCAGAGCAGGAAAACAGTTTAAGTAATGTTAACACTTTCAACTCGAATCAGCTACTCTGTCCCTGCTATAGAAAAGCATCCCCACAGCATTATGCTGCTGCCACCATGCTTCATTGTCCGGATGTTTTGTTCAGGGCGAAGGGCCGTCTTAGTTTGCCACCAAACATAACTTTTTTTGTTTAGACTGGAAAGTTCATTATGGTCTCAAAATGAACTTCCTGACCATCTAAGGGTGGAAGCTCTTAAAACTGCTTGTATCTGTCTTTCCTAACCATAGATGATGGTTTGAAGATAAATGAAATGGTCAATTGAGAGTTTTGCTTTTTCACTCAGGTGATTCTTCATCATGATAAAACAGACTGCATCACTTCAAGATGTTAGTTAAACTGATACTCTATAGTTTATGTTGGAACAAAAAGAGTGGGCCTCTTTTGAATTGTTTATGGACCAGACATCTCTATATTCTGACTTAAACAAGTTGAGGTATAGAGTTGACCATCTGGTTTTACAATTTTTTAAATCCCAATGAACTAATAATAGATTTCTTTTTTCCAAGTATGAGTCATTGTCAGGGGACTTAGGCACAGTTATACTGACAATAAATGTCAGTATAACATGTGAAAAAATATACCTTTTGTGAAAAATGCCACTGTATATAAGAGTAACTTAACATAAACTGAAGTGGATTTTAAGAAAAGACAAAAAAACAAGCCGAATCTGATTCTTGTGCTGTAGCAAATGTATCACTCTGCCAGTTGAAGACAGCATGAAGCTCAGTTTTTTCTTCTTGTGCCTTTAATTCAGCTTAAGTCTCACAGGGCAGCATCTCCAACACCATCCAAACATATTAATGATGAGGAGCTAAAAACTGAGTCATTTAGACACTATTAACACATAGGCATATTTTAAACATATATAATAATATAACATAATCAAAGGAAAACTCAAAAACTGAAACTTTTGCTACAATCCCTTCCTATGTTAAATCTTTCTTCCAGGTCCAATCTGAGGTCAGATTTTAATATCTAGATCACTGAAATGTAAAAGTGGAAATTTACAACTTAGTAGCACCAAATGGGGTTTCAGTGGGGTTCTGGGCCCTGTCCTGCAAAAATTACATTAATAATATAATTATTATGTATGATGAGGTGACAGAAGTATCCTCAAAATGTGATTTTGAGAAGCCATGACATTTTCATTATGATCAAAAAGGAAAACACACAGTTAACTTCAAAGCCTATATTAATTAATTTAAATTAAGCCTGTTTCTGTATAGCATCACATAAAAAATACTTCTGAATACATTTCACAAGACAAACATAGTTTGTGTCGAGAAATGTTCAATCCAATCAGTTTATAAAATCTAATCATGAATAAATAGATTCAGATTCCTAACTTGGTCTTATAATATATATAGTTTATAATGCACATTTTTAAGCCCTCTTTGTGTATGTAACAGACCATTGAGTCAAATCATTTTCAAAATCAGTTCTAGTAGATTGATGGGAAAGCCTGGATCTAAACCAGACACAAATCCACTGTGAATAAAATACCACATCAAAATAACGTAGTTAAATTAAGTACAATATTTGATAAACATTTTTTTTTTTCTGGTTGAAACAATCAGAGTAAACAGTTGTACAATATGAAAGATTTGGACTGGAGAAGTTTTTCCTGCAGATCAAAATATGTACTCATCTTATAAAAAGCTCTAGTATTTTTTCAACATACTGTCTGCCTGTGAGTGCTAATTGATTAAACTACAGGTTTATAACTCTCAGCCAGAGATGGAAAATATCTGACAATCAATGAGATGTGGCTCAATGGATAGCAAGATGATTTTCTCATGATATTAATCTCTTCAGGTTAAACAATTCAGTAATTTAAATAATTTCCTAAAGTTACCTATTGTGCCACTGTGTTTTTGGTTCCTGATTATATTAGATACCAAAGCCATACTGTAGGGATATCTTTGAAATTTGGATCAGACTTTCATGAACCTCTTTATAAAAAAGTTTTGAGAAATGATCATCCTTGTTTAGGATGATCTTTGTTTAGTCTTTTAAATACGGATTTACTTAATGAACTGGGTGAAAATAAGTTTTACAAACTCTAAAAGTTGGACATCTGCAACTTGATGTCACTTGATTTTTTATTTAAATCACATACAAGAGTCTGAAGCATTTAATATGTTTGAAAACTGCCTTTATTGAATTAAATAATCTACATAAAACAGCACATTCTGTTCAAATGGTCTGATTATCCACCTTTCTTGGAAGTACATTAGCTTTTTATCTTTTAAAAAGATGCTTTCCTACCTCTATTGTTCTCATTTCCTGCAGAATCCTGCATTACACTCCAGAATGTAAAAGCACCACAGCAGCCTGCAGAGTTAAGTAATTCTGCACCATCCAGAAAGACATTTGATTTCATTTGTAGTGTGTCTTCCAGCGGGCGGAGGTGAGCCCACCTTTGGCTGCGGGAGGAGTGAAGCGGCACACATATCTACTGTGGGAGACACAAAATTGACAATGCATTTATCTTTGAATAATGTAAATGTCCTGAGAATACGGTGGCAGTGGTCCCGGTGTGTCCACCGAGGGCGCGGGGCTGTCAGACGGTGAGCTTCCTGGCCCTGCTGCAGCATAATGTGGCCTCCGGCTCCTTTGGAGCATCCCGCTGCTCTGCTCTGCTTTGTCTCAGGCCCACATACCCGTTTCGGCACACTGCACTGGCTCCCCACTTAATTTACACTCTGGTAGGAGAGGGAGTTAATGTAGAAAAGCCTGCCAAGAAGAATCTCATCTGCTCTCCCTGTTTAAAGGTGAAGCAGTTTAAAAGTAGAGGTGTGGAAGGTGATGGTACTTTACTATCACAGCCCATCTGCTTCTTTAAGCTCTGTTGCTATCTCATCATCTTTACTCATCAAGAGTAAAGTAAAATTTGACACATCTGTGATGAGACTGAAAACATTTCCAGTGGTTGAAAAACAACTTTTATTTAAACCACTTGGCACAATTTGAATGCTTCCTTGAATAGCATGAGTTATTGTGTTGAAGAAATGTGCCGCTTAGCGACTAAAGCGTGTATTGTTTAAAATGGATGGTTCCTGGCAGGCTGACAGTGCTGTTCAGTGAGGCAAAGTGCCAGTAAATTGTTTGTCTTCTGCAGTGCAGCCCTATAATTCTTCTGGGAATGAATGGCATTGTGTTTGCCAAAGAGAATAATGACAGATGGAATAAAATCAAACTGGAGCATTTTTGGGATGCACTCTGACCACCAGGAATAATCTGAATACATGTGTTCCCTGGAAGGATGCAACTGTAATCTAGGCTGTGTCTAATATCCCTAAATGATGATTCATATGATGTTTCATTTACAATCATTCTAATTGGAACTTGACTATTTGCTGTTCAGGCTTAAATGTAAACACATAGCAATGCACAGATAGGGGATGTCTTTAATTTGCCTAGATAGGCTGAACTAAATAACCGATATGCATATACTGGCACTTTAAAGAGAAAACAAATTGAGCTCTTTTGAAAACCCAGTCCTGTGTCAAATATGGACAGAACCAACCCCTGAGTTGATTACAGCAACAGAGTTGGGTTATGAATGTTTATAGGTTCCCAAGCCAAATGCTTCCTCAGAATAGTGTGCACATAATAAACCCTGTGCTTACTGAGAAAGTAATATTTTTCATTGGACTATTGAATATTGTCAATGGACAAGAGGCTGGGTGCACAGGTTATCAGTCCAACACAGAGCAAAAAGACATGCACAATCAAACTAACACTTAAAGGCAATTTAGATCAACTAAGCTAAGCAGTTTCTAGGATTCATGGACAAAACTAGAGAAAATCAGCATGTGTGCAGGAGGGACAACAAGTAAATGCCACACAGGAGGGAACACTGTTAGCTACTGTGTCACAGTGCAATGACATATAAGAAAACCTAGAATGTCTTTTAGTTTTTGTTTTTGTCTAATGTCCATCTACTACATTAGTAACACAAATGACTGAAATTAAAATTACGGTACATAATAATTCTACAATCTCATCATTTTCCGCTGCGGAGTCTTTCCAGCCATCTGTGTTGAGAGTTCAGCTAAATTCAGGGCAAATAATATCTGAATATGCTGTCCTTGGATTTCAAGGGTTTCGTGGCTACTGCTCCTGTTCCACAGGAAGGGAAGCAATGAAAGCCAGGCTGTCAGTAGAAGGTGATTTGTTGTGAGCTCGGCCTTGCCAACTGTGAGGCACTGAGGTGTGACCACTAAGATGCCTAACATCTTCAGCTGCCTCAGGGCCAGCAAGTCAATTACAATATACTGCCTACCTAGAGCAAAGACATGTGCTCAATAATAGACCCATAGCAAAAAAACAAAAAAATTTCAGATCAATTTGCAGTGACGGACACCGTATCAATAGATTTTCATGAAATGTTGCAATTACGGGACAGTGTTGAGGGCAGTTAAAAAGCTAAAATTGTCCCTATAGTTTTGATCCAAAGTCAAACTGCTGTATTTGCAGCTAACTGTATCCCAGAAATGGCATTTTGGTTGCTTGAAACCCTCATCTCTTTATGAGGACCATGTGTGAGGAAACTCTAAGTGGGTTCCTGTTCAAAGAAAGCCTGCAAATCCTTTTGTGTAAGACTTTATCGTGTGGATGCAGATGTGCTTTTTGTTGGAGCCTTGCACCTCATCCATTACAGCAGAGCTGCCAAGGAGATAGCTGAGAGTGGATCCATTCAAAAGGACCATGACAGAGCCTGCTGCTCAACTGAACTTTCTGTGAACTAGGCTCACCGGCGGGGTCCATGCATCAAAAAAATAAGTAATTTCTCTTCTCCGCTCTGGCCTGTGTTTCATACAGATTGCTGCTATCAACACAAACGGCATCCTCATGTATCAATCTGTCAATCTGATATTCGTTTGAGCACTGTTTCTGTCTCTGAAGATTCAATCAAGAAGAGAACTGGAGTGAGCTGGGAATTTTGTGAGTACTGCGTCTTGTTGAATCTAGATTTCACAAGGCAGTCTGTACTAGATATATTCACAATGACAGAGAGCAAACAGTGTACAGTGGTCCCAGTATTGTGAAACTGAAGCAGCTGTGAATAAGAAAAAAAGTTTGTGAATACTTAAACCCATAGATGCATTATTGGGTCAAAAATGACCTGGTGAGGTTGTTTTTTTGCAATATCTTTTTAGCAAACAATTATCAGTTCATGTTCTAGCTATTCATTAGAAATATGTTACTGATAATCATGCCTTTTAAATTTTGATTTTACCTCTAGTACATTATGAATGTAATATTTTGAAGTAGCATTGGCACTACTACAGCCGTTGTCTACTGTTACATGACATAGGCTTGCATTGTGTTGTTGACTTTATAGCAACCCATCATACTGAGCATGCATGTAACGACAGTGGAAAGGAAAAATGTATTATTGGGTGTGGATGTGAGCGTGTGTCTGCATTAGTATGTGTGATTAATTTCTAATGCGACTTGACATAAGATGGAACTGTGTACATTTCTATTTTTTTTCCACATTCTGTATTTATTTAATATTTTTTATTCAGTGTCTCTTTTTTCTGTTAAATTGATTTGTTTTTTTCTCTAATATGTCCTCTTGGTATTTTCTCCCCCTCCTGTCTCCTCCTTTATCTGTTTATTTGCAGAGTTTCTTTTTCCTTCTAACTCTTTATGAAATTGTAAATTGGAAAAATGGAAAGTAGATGAAGAGCTCGGTGGGCGGGGATTCAGAGTCAGCTTCTCTCCTGTTGGTCAACCAAGCTCCATGTGTTGAGCTCAAGAAATTCAGGTTCTGCTTCCTGCTTGTGGTCAAAGAAGCTTGTAAGACTAGTTCTTGACATTTGGAAAGCAGGCATCAGCACAGTTCAGCTATCTGTGTCAAAGCTGTCGAGAGAGGCCACCAATACATCAAAAGTTAGAAGACAGTGAGTTTTGAAAATGTTGTCCGAAGATGTCAGAGTTAGCACAAAGAGCTCCCTTCAGGATTGGATAATCTTACAAGAAAATTCATTCAGGTTATAAAGGAACATACATATTTTAGCAAAATTTAACGGAAGAAAGTTGAAAGTCATCGATTTGATAATTCCTGCTAACCACTAGTTTAAAGTGAGATTTACAAAGTTAACCATCCTAGACATGTAGATCAGTGTATTATCAGCATAGAAGTGATGACACACTGATTTGTAGTTAGATCTTCTTATCATGGCTCAGTTTAATCCTAATTTTTGGATTTGATTACAAACTAGGATTTCTGAAAGATATGTTCAGATGTGTTTCAAAGACATTTAGACAATAAACAACTATCTCTTTCTCTATAATGACAAAGACTGGGTTTCCATATAAAAAGTCTGTGCACACAATTTAATTTCTGTCAGGAGTCAGGCTCCATGGCCACGGTGTTTTCCTTTTATGCCTTAGCCTGTGATTTTCACTGAGTATCCTTGTGAGCGGGAAACACAGTTAGTGATAAAGCCCTTCCTCTCCTCTATCCTCTGCTTCTGCCCTTAAGGTGCATTTCATCCACGTAGAAAATGAAGTTATAGCTGAACTTCGACCAATAATCTCGCTTGCCCAGGGGAAAGCTCGCCTTAGTATAACCAGGCAGCACAGACTGCACAGTTCCTCACAAGTCCATCAATCTTCCTCTGCTCTTCACGAACGTACATTACATAACCATCTTCCCCATTTGGAAATTATCTGAAGATGAAAATAGGCTCCTTCTTTTAAAGATGCTGAAATTATGTTATAGTTTATGGATTTTAGAGTTATGTTATACCATAATGTGTATAGTTTGCTGTATCTATTACTCCAAGATCTTTATTGTTTCAGCTGCAGCAGCTTTTGTATCCCACATACACATGCTATGTCCTTTGACCGCTTGTCCTGGAGCTACATACAGAGGGCTTGGATTGTGTCCAAAAAGGCTGCAAGAACATCCTTCTCAAGAAAAATGTGTTGCTGACAACCTGCATGCAGTGCCTCTCGTAAATGGGCTGTTGTCGTTCCTAATGGCATGTAGCAGAGCAGAGTGTGTTCATGGCTCTTTGCTATACGTTGACTGACAGCACTCCAGTCAGGTCTGACTGACAGGAAAATAAATTACATAATTTTCCTCCCGGGAAGTGCTGACATTAGCCGTTTTTAGTCAAGAGTTCGATGAATGTGACTTTCTACTAATGTGGTTCGTGCTCACACTGTTTTCCCAGAGTTAGTACTGTATGTGCACACAGCAGGAACACATAATATTATGTCTCATTGAGCATGACTCTATTACGCTCCATGTATTCAAAACCTGACCTCCCTAAGTCTCCAGGAGAGGTTATGAAATAAGTTGTATCTGACTCTTACATCAGAAACAGCAACTTTTTCTGTAACTTATTTCTGCCACTTTCATCCATGTGTCAATCCACTTATCCTTGCAGGGCGCTGGCACCTATCTCCAGCAGCTTTTGAGCAACACAGGCCCACACAGGCCAAAACAACCACGCACATACAAAGTCATACCCACGGACAAGACTCATTATGATAAAAGTCATGTTTGTGGACTCTAGGAGGAAGCCAGGGTACCCGGAGAGAACCCACACATGCATGGGGACAACATGCAAACTCCATGAGCATGAACAGGATTCAAAACCCAGACCCTCTTACTTCAAGACAACAGCGCTAACTGTGCAGCCAATTGTTGCAATGGATGCAATTTTTACATTATAGTTGAAATCTATTGCACAAAAGGATACGGCAGCCCTTTCTTACCACGTCCCATCAAATTTGACTCAACATTTCCTTTTAGGCTCAACAGAGTGACCAAAATTATTGTTATTTGCTAAATGCCAGATTTTCAACATTAAAAGTATGGTTTAAAAGGCCACTTAGTGAGGAAGACATTATTGCTCCGTAGCAAAACAAACAAAAAACAAGATTATGTATGCAATTGTGATCTGAAGGTCAATGAAAAAGTAGTTTGTCAGTCAGTTACTGATGAGCCAAAACCAAATAAAGTTATGTGAGATATTATTCAGATTTAGATTGAAAAGTATTTTCATTAAACCAAGAATTTTGTTTCGAATGCAAAATGAAACAAAGTAAAGTTTTGCGGCTCTCATTCTGCAGAGTCTATCTGCAAGAAGGAAATGCTAAATGGATAGAACATAAAGATTGTGCCCATGTAATTTCTGCTGATAATGCAATATATATGAACAACACTGATTATGTTGGAACAGTAAACTGGGCTGCTTCATGCAAATGATTCAGTAGTTGTGGCACAAACACAGGAAAGTAACTGGTCATTTCAAACTCATTTCTTTTGTAGAAATGCTGAGGTGTCGGTTATATGCAATGATATTTGATAAGTTAGAATATTATTGAAAAGTTAATTTACTTCAGTTACAAAACGTACTAAGTGAAATACATTATGCTGATTAATTGTACACAGACTGATGTCTTAAAGCCTTTATTTCTGTTAATTACAATTTTCACCTACAGCTATCGAAGACATGACATTTAATTTCTTAGAAGATTTGAAAATAACATTAGACCATTTAAAAACTGCTTTAATATAAAAAAGTATGCTTAGTACCTGCTAAAAGGTTGTTAATTTTAAAAATGCTTTTCATCTGATAGATATATTTCATGGGAACACATATTTATGGAGAATGGCTGTATAATCAGATTGATATGCAGTGATTTTACTGACTTTATTGTTGTCATGTACTATAGTGTGCAAATCTTTACTTTAAAAAATTGAAGTACTGAATTTAGTCTAGGTATCTACAACTCTTATAAAAGATCAGCATTTGTGCCAAATCATCTTGATTCTTCATATCATGCTAATATTTTCTTATCGCAGTAATCTGACTAATTTTCCAGCAACCTACAGGAAGAACACGACTAAACCGCCAACGTATCTTTTTGTAGTTTTATTTCGACTACTCCATGCAACTCAGTCAGACCTGTTGTTCATTATCTTCCCTTCGTTGTTTCCTCCTCCTCCCCTCAGCAGTTTCAGCCAGCTGCTTGTCACATGATGAGAGCCACCTTTGAGACGGTGCGCTCTCACAGATCATTTGTCTTAATTAAAGTTTAATGAAATGCGGCTCTCTTTACCATTGTGTCTCGCTCATAAATGAAACATTGTACTTTGCATCATTGCTCTTACCTTCTTCCTTCATGCATTGTTCATGCAAGACTACTGCAACAAATGGTATGAAGGCAAAAAGCTTAAACTCTAGCTTTAGTAGCACTGCAGTTAACTCATAGCTAAACTCCAGGGGAAAATACAAAATCGTTTTGGTTAATCTATTCATTTTATGTTTTTTTTTGCATGCATAGAAATTCAATACTTGTTGACTCAAGTATCAGAAATTTTTATGATGTGAATATCATAAAATAATTCTAATGTTTTTGTCACCCATTTTAGAATATGAAACATAGATTATACGCAATTTTTACACACTGAGTGAAACATTTCAAGCCTTTATGTATAATTTTGATGATTACGGTTTATAGAATCATGCTTTCAGGAAGTCGCTCTGTAGACGTGTAACAATGTAATGACATGCTACATTTAATGTTAATGATGTTAGTAGGATACATTTTCTATTCCTTGCTGTAAAACAGCATTTACCTGCAGTGTTGGGGAGGTCTATTCTGGAATTACGTCAGACAGTAATTCACAGATAAAATTAAATATTTGAATCCTTTTGCTGAATGTATTTAGCAGTTTTCCATGACCAGTTAGAAATGTTAATGTGCCAGCATGATATCACTCAAACACTTACTGGGTTTGGCAATTCAAGTAAGCTGATAGGGTGAATCGTCAGATAGAAGAACTTTTATGAAGCACAGATTGAAGGTGAGAGCCATTAAATATGAATAATGCTAATCCAATGAGCTTAATTCCCATCTTTGTCTAATATGTCACTATTACCTTCCTCCCAACTAGCGTTTTAATGCTCCTGCCATAAAGCCTGTAACACGTATTTGCTAAACTCACCCTGACCTCAATATCTGTGTGAGCTGGCTTTAATTTGCAGCAAATAGACCTGCAGTCAAAAGCTGTACCCCAGCTGGTAGGGTGGATAGTTCTCAGCATATTGGAGTGTACCAAGCCTGTATTTATCAGGTGTTTCCCATTGTTGCTTTCATAGATTATCTCTAAACTATCAGTATATGCATCTCCTTTAAAGGGTGATGCTTTTTGCTCAGAAATTGTGAAGTTTTCTTAGGCATCCTTGGGCAATGTTCAAGTAGCTGCCTTGAACAGCTACTTGAACAAGGCTTTTTAAGTACCTGTTCAAGTAGCAAACTAAATGTCAGAGTCAGGAACATTTGGTCTGCTGGAACATTTAATCTATAAAACCTCCTTTAATCTACCACTTACTGTAAAGTTTCAGATCGATAAAAGTAACATTCATATCAGATTACGCAGAAATTTCATGTTGAAAAAAAAACATATGTTTATGTTAGAAAAAACACTCATCATGACAATATAATATGGAAAACAACAAAGAAAATTGTTCAGTTAATTAGCCAAAATATAAAGAGAAACAGTCTCTTTTTAGTAAAGAGAGTTCACCTATTGAAAAAAGTAAAAACATGAAAAATGATTAAGTAGACACATGAACTCACAAAATCATTTCTCAGTTTGATAAAAGAAAGTTTATAACAAAAAGAGTTTGACAAATGCACTCAGCAATTAAATTGCTTGAGTGCAATTTAATTGCACTCAAGCAATTAAATTGGCTTGTACCATCCTTGAAGTGAGTGTGAAAATCAGGGAGGAACTGTGCAGGATCCGCAAATAGAGAGGAATCTGGCTGGGGCTGACTGTGAAAGAACCAGTTAAAGCCATATCAGTAGAAAATAGGCTTGAGTCACTTGCTCTTATAATGAGGCAGAGCTGTATTTTCTCTCTCTTTACACAATGACTTATTTTAATGGAGAGCAAAATATCTTAGAGCCAGAACTTGTGAATTCTGAATACACTAAGTTCACAAAAATCACATCCTTTCGCATAGTGCTGGGTCTCAAAGTTACTGTTCTCAGAAAACATTTCTTCTGATCCTATTTGACATGCTTCTGTTTCCATCTGACCTCTTAGAACTGTTGGTTGTTGTTATCTCATAGGCTCCATCCACATGGGAACATATTTTTATAAAATGGAAAAGTTTTTAGTCATTTGTGTCCTGAGTTCACATGGCAACTGCGTTTTACGGGATCCTAAATTCTAGATGAACAATTTCCCCTTATTTATTCATGTGGACAGCAAATATAGCTTTAGAATCCAACATAACACAGAGAAAAACTCAACTTTGCGGTCACTCCACGCAAAAGACTCCACTGTTGTTCACTGTTCTTGTTTTCTTGTGTTTACTATTAACCTTGTCTGGAGGCATGCCCCACTCCATGTTAATGGACCCTTACGGGTCTGGGGGACTAAAAACATAATTTTTGTCCATGCTTTGGGGATGCAGGTGTTTTTGAAACTGACAACCAGTTTTAGGGTAAAAATATTACCATGTAGACAAGACCTCAGTTATCCCAAAGTATACTCTGGACCTTTCAGGTCATAGTCCCTAATTTATGCAACCAGCTGCTCTGCATATTAGACAAGTTCAGTAGTTTGTTGTTAAAGCTCATTTTAACTCTATTTCACATTCACTGGCTTTTAAACCACAGAACAAGAGACTAATATTTTCAATTAATGAAAAAATGTGCTGTAGTGATTTCTTTAAATATAACATTGTGTTTTGTTATGCTGCTGGAGTCTCTATTTTCTCATTTTACATGTACCACTTGGTTTAATGTGCTTGACTTGAGCCCCAGCATTAAGAGTGTTGCTTATATTCCAACATGCAAACAATTGCCCTTTCTTCCAACAATTGATACTGAACAAAAATATTTTAATCTGAGCTGGTCTGTGAAAAACATTTTTTAAATCTTCATTGACATATTAGTGTAGAGACTATAATAGTAAAGCTTCAAGAAGTACAGCTTTAAGAAGGAATGTAAGTTACAGTTTTAACTTGATGGGTTTTAGTGTTAACTGGGCTGTCAGTTCAGCCATCACACCTTCCTGACATTTTCAGTGTGTGCTACTGTTGTGTTTCTGCACATTACCCGGAGGAGGTGGAGCTGAACTGCAGTGTTCATGTCTTCTTCCTGAGTTTCTTGGCACAGGATGAACTGGGAGGAGACTTTGGCTCTCCAGTGCACCACTTGTGCCTGAGTGCGGTGCCTTGCACTGGAGGGAGGAACACAGGAGCGGACCCCTGGTTCTTTCATTTCATTTACTTTCAGGAAGGGTGAAGGGTAAAGGCAGTGGATTGATGAAACACGGTTAGCGAGCTCTCATTGTGTTTTTTTAAGGGACGCCTGCATGCGTTCACGTTTCTCTTTAACTCCGAGCACAGGGGGAAATTATAATTAATCTGTTAATGACAGTCGGGCCTGTCATAAGCTTGGGGAGTGTATAATAAATTGCTGTAATAAAAATTAAGATTGCATGCATCATTGAGGCCTTCAGAGGGTTTGTTTAATGTAGTTACAAAAATGGTAGCAGCTGATGTGGCGTCCACTGCTCTACCAGGAGAACGCTAATTTCTGAGTGACACTTAACCTGCTGCAGCTCAACCACAGCCGAGGGAGGTAAGGGGAAATCTAATGAGTTTTTCTGCGTTCCATTTTGAGAACCACTGAGCTGGATGGCCTGGTTTGTGTCCGAAAGACAAAAAAAAATTACCTAAAATTATAAAATGTAATCTCCTAATTGACACTTCTTGAATGTTGACCATATTTCAAAGCGCGACTTTAAACATTTCTGAGAAGCAAAGAGTTGACAAATCACCACCAGCTCTAAAGAATAATTCATAAGAGGGCAAAGGTTAGGTTGTTCACTCTAACTGGAACATGAAACATGTTCCAACAGATGCCGTACTTTGAGTACCATAGCATTTTAACAGCAGAAGAGAACTTCCTTCACTTTGATGAGAGACAAAACTTCCTCTGTGACAAGGGGTCCCATTAGTAAAGAGGCTTTGACCTCTGCTCCAAAGCAAAAAGGTCAAATGTATGGTAATGAAGTGCCAAACTGGAGATTTGTATGTTCAGATTTCTAATGAAATTACTTAAAGTTTTGCAAGTGACTGATTCTTTATGCATCAATGTACAGTCATGCACTCCACAAAAATCTGCTGACTCACTGAACCAGAAGTTGGCTTTCCAGTTTCCTGTCTTTTCACTATGGCTGTTTCTTCTTCTCTGTCCTTTTTACCCAGAGATATTTGTCAAGGAAGACACTTGGAACCTTATCTATGGCTGCCTTGTTTGGGACACAAGGGACAGCATTTGGGGTTTAGCCTACGGGCAAGCTGGTATATTGCACTTGTAGCCTGACACCAGTTGACATAGCATAGTTGCCCAGGTCACGCTACAAAAACATTGCTCTCTTTTTGGACGAAGCCCCCAAACAAAGGCTGTATTTTTTTTGACAGGCAGCCTATGGAGCTCTGACTGAGGCTAAGCTCACTTGGCTGGAATCTGTGGGGAACTTCACTTCCTGTTCTGTTGAACCTAGCACACACCTTATCTGTTCAAGTGAGGTGACGGATGAATTTTTGTTAATTGTATAACACAACAAATAAAAATATTTTGATCAATTTAAGATTTTGCAACAATATCAACAGTTATTTACACCCTCTAAAATGTGTAAAAAGCCTTAACACACATTTCTTTGATATCATTTCACACTTTTTCTGATCTTAAACAGTAATATTTGTTTTACGAGGATGCTACTAAAAGATAAACTTGGATTCATGTCCAGCTCTGTTAGTCACATGTTCACTCATTTTTAGTGTTGTAATCATTGATTTGTCTATTGGTATCAAGATGTTTTCTTGTAGCCTTTTCTTGACTCACATCTACCTCACCTTAATGGAATGCTCTCTTATCTTTCCCATCTTGAAGAGTGGCTAAGCGAAAGGTTTCTAGTGGATGAGTCAAAATTATTCTGTCAAATTGTATAAAATTAGTGTTTTTCCTCAAAATTCTGCTCAGAAACATCCCATTATGACAATGTGAAAATGTTGAGTGATTTTAAAACTGATTAAAAACAGAAAATCAAGAAATTACATTCACATAAATCACATTTACATAAGTATTCACAGCATTTGCTTAATATGTTGTTGATCCACCTTTGGCAGCAATTACAACCTCAAGTATGTTTGAATATGATGCCACCAGCTTAGCACTCCTATCTTTAGCAGTTTAGCTGTTAGCTGACATATTGCACTTGTATCATGACACCAGTTAACATAGCATAGTCAGCCTGATGGAGCTTCTCAAACTCCATAAAGTTGGATGGGAGACATCTCTGCAGCCATTTTCAGATCTCTCCAGAGGTGTACAAGTCTGGACTCTGTCTTGGCCACTCTGGAACATTCACAGAGTGGCTCTGAAGCCACTCCTTAGAAGTCTTGGCCATGTGCTTTGCGTTCTTGTTCAGCTGAAAAATGAACCGTCACCTCAGTCTGAGGTCAAGATTGTCGCCCTTCTGAAAGGATCCTCTCCCCACAAACACTGGAGCTCTGACAGCATGACCATCGAGTTTTTGGTCTCCTTCTTGACTAAGAAAAAATCTTATACAGTATAATGTAAATGATAATAACGTACAAGCCAAAAGTAATAAAAATGCAAACATAAAATAAATTCAAAACACAATCTCCTGCAGATTGTGACAGAAGTTTATCCAAGGTTTTTTATATTTCTTTACCAGGGGTGCCATTTTATGTGGAGTGTGCTATATTTGTGACCATCAGCATACTTTTAATTGAGTTTAACTAAAAATAACTAGTCAAAATCTTAATGCTATATAAAGAACTGTACACTTTTACAGTGACAAAGCCTTTACTTCAAATGAGAATTATATTTTTTACTGATTCAATGACAAGTTCCAGATATCAATACAGAATTAACTATCTTTTATGTAATGTGAATGACCGAATGTGATCGGTTATTCAGTTTTAATAATGTCACAACATTTTTAAAGTTTAAAATGTTAAAGTAAAACTGTGTTAAAGGCTTATCAAAAACAATGGTCTTATCATAGTTTTAATATGAACTCTTCATTTACAAAAAACCTTTCAAATTAACTAAATTAGATTATGATTATTGTTATATGATGAACATTAAATAATAATAATAATAATAAAAAAACATAATCTAAATCTCCAGTTAAGCACTGATAGAGATTCTTCTGTAGTGATGTTTTTTATGACAACATCATTTTTGTCATTTTCTGCAGTGAAAATATATTGTTTGAAGGCACGGTGGTGCAATTATATTGTTATTTACAGTCACCGTAATATTAAAAAATGAAAATCAATATTCTCTTGATGGTTTAAATAAAATTACATGAGATGTATTATTTTCTGTTAAACCATATTTTATTGGCTGCAAATATTGGTTCTGATACATTTAGTTGTCTTTTCAAAACATTTTGCGTTGTTTTTGTAAACTTTAGTTGCTTCCTAGTTACATACATCTACATTCTTACCTCATATTCTGACTCTGTTTCATTTTTCTAAAATCAATTTATACAGATTTTGACAACCTGATAATACGTATGGCACAAAAGTCTCGTGCCGCCATACACTTGCAGAAGCACTTGCAACTTTCTGCTGTTGAAGCGTAGATAAATGTTTAATGTGATATCATGGCACAGTGTCAGCCTTGAGGACAGGAAAGCACAAAACTTATAAGTGAAAAGCTAAATAAAAAAACCAAACCTAATTTATTGTACATAGTAACGCTGTTATAATATTATCTAAAGGCTAAAAGAATAATGCTAAAGACTGCTGTACACCAAAAATGTTTGTGCAAGTTAGTCTGCATATAACAAACTTGAAAGAATGGACAGAAGAAGAAATGCCTGGAAATTACACAAAGCCTGTGGTTCATTCAGGTTATGTTGGAAATTTAACAACCTCATATCTTCCTTTTGTGTGCTTCACTGATGAGAACGTCAGATTAAGTTTTCTCTCATAAAGATTCCAGCATCTGCCATCTTGTACTCAAAGTAGGTAAGGTCAATGTTGTGAGAGATTATTTTCACCAAAAAAGGTTAGTACAAAAATATTAATTTTGTGAGCTTTTATTATGTTATGTTTTCTTTTCCTGTAATCTTCAGTCTTGGACATGAAAAATAGTTGCATATTTGAATGAAGGTTCAAAATATGAAACAAATTTTTACATTAATTAGATAATGAATATTTAGCAACCTTTTAAAACGCCAAAAATTACATTGTAAGTAGAAATCCTGTCCAGATGACATGACGTGTCTTTCTAGATATAAATGAAAAATGTAAATTTTATTTTAGGAAAGATTAAAAGCATAAAAACTATCATGATTTAGAAATTAAGTGATCCACTGTTGCTTAAGGACTTAAGCAACAGTGTATTATAGTGACACATAAAACACTTAAGCAGAATTCAGCATCAGCATGGTAATGTTTGAAGTACCAAAAACACAAAAACAGAAGGAGCTCCACATGGCAACAAAAGGCAACAGATCCAATCAGCTGGCTGATGGATGTGGGAAAGTTACAAACTGACAGTCACAGATAGGAACCCAACAGTTGTTAAACTTCAGAAAGGAGAAACCTTAACTAGAGCTAGATTGTGATTACAGTCATACTTTGACCTCTATAGTTTGTGTGGAATGCAGAGTTTTTCTTCTTTGGATTTGGGTCATTTACGCTCCTTTAAGAGATTTTATGTATCAGCACATTATATGAGCAGCTAACCACAAGTATCTGCATTCTGAATTGCCTGTGTTGTTTAATATTGTGAACAGAATCGGTATTCACTGCCTGACAGACTCTGGGATTTATGTTAAAGTGGTGAACATTTAACTGACAGCAGCTAGCTTCACAGCTGCTCTGTAGAAGAATTACAGTATACAGTGGGGGAAAAAAGTATTTAGTCAGTCACCAACTGTGCAAGTTCTCCCACTTAAAAAGATGAGAGAGGCCTGTAATTGACATCATAAGTAGACCTCAACTATGAGACACAAAATTAGGAAAAAAAAAAAAAATTCAGAAAATCACATTGTCTGATTTCTAAAGAATTTATTTGTAAATAAGGGTGGAAAATAAGTATTTGG